>JAXQQM020093072.1:0-104510 GCA_034641835.2 Pinus albicaulis
TGACGAAGCCACATGACTTCCTTGCTGGCTTCAACTGCACCACGATACTCTACTTCTGCTGAAGAAAGGTAGATGGCACTTTGTTTCTTACAATACCAAGTAATAGGTCCTGAACCAAGAGTGAATACATATTCGGCAGTGGACTTCCGATCATCAAGGTCACCAGCCCAATCAGAATCAGTGAAACCAATCAACAAGGGAGATGCTCCTACACTATAATGAATCCCAAACTGAACAGTACCTCGAATATATCAAAGTATTATTTTAGTTGCTTTCCAGTTACTTTCATGAGGTTGGTGCATAAACCGAGCGACAAGACCAACGACAAAGGAAAGGTCAGGACGGGTATGAGTTAGATACAAAATTTTACCAACAAGTTGACGGTATAAGGTAGCATCAACTTCAGGGGTAGTACAGTTGACTGAAAGCTTGACTCCAGACTGAAAGCAAGAAGGGGCAGGCTTACAGTCTTCCATGTGAAAGTGGTGTAGAAGATCACAGGAATACTTGGACTGAGAGAGGGTAATGCCTTCCTTGGATTGAAAGACTTGAAGACCAAGGAAATAATGCAAGTGTCCTAAGTCTGTCATTTCAAAATTCTTTTTGAGGCTAGAATTCACATGGTTGATATGATTTGGATCACTACCAGTAAGGATAAGATCATCAACATAAAGAACAAGGATGTTGAAGGAATTACCCACCTTCTTGGTGTAGACAGTGTTGTCAGAATGACACCTAGAAAAGCCATTATCTAAGAGAAATCTATCCATTTCGGCATACCAAGAATGAGGAGCTTGTTTGAGACCATAGTAAGACTTCCTAAGGCGACAAACAAGGTTAGAGTCTTTTTGGATAAAGCCAGGGGGTTGTTCCATGTAGATTTCTTCATGCAAATCTCCATGTAAGAAGGCGGATTTAACATCCATCTGATGGACTTCCCATTTAAAGGAGGCGGCAAGGGAAAGAACAAGGAAGATAGAATTAATTTTGGCAATAGGGGAGAAGGTTTCAGTATAGTCAATGCCTTCAACTTGTGAAAAACCTTTAGCGACAAGACGAGCTTTATGTCTATCCACTTTTCCATCTGGTCCAAACTTGGTTTCGTAAACCCATCTGCATCTGACAAGTTTTATTCCTTTTGGAAGAGGAACAATATCCCAAGTATTTTTTTCCAATAAGGAACGATACTCTTCATTCATAGCTTCATCCCAATCTGGATGACTGGAGGCTTCTTCAAAGGTTTCTGGATCAAGTTTTTTTGGAACTTGAGCCAATAAGGAAGAGGCTCTTTTCGAACTGAGTGTTGGGTATGTGTTATATTCTTTCCACGACTAAGCACGCATGGGGGGGTAAGAGGGGGGCGATAGCCCCCCCCTGTTAGGGTCCGGGGCAGCACCCCGACGAAAATTTTTGGTCCTTAATTTCCGGTGGGTGGTCCGTGCCCATGGTTTTGTGCATGGTTTTGGGGTACGATGGTTTTTAAGCCTATGGTATTTTTGTAGATCCGATCAAGGGAACTAGGGTTATGTTCTAATCCAGGGTTAATGGATTAGGTTTTATGTATGCTTCGGCATGTATATATATGTGTTGTAACACTAAAAGGAATATAATGAAATATCAAGCTGGTCGTCTCAATTTGGGATCCAGGGGAAAATCTCTGTGTTTATCTGTTTTATGTTTTATGCTCTCGCTATTGTTTATTTTCTGTTATAAGATTCGTGTGTAGATAATTTCTGTTCAGGGTTAAAACCTACATTTGGTATCAAAGTTGTTTCGGCTTCAAGGGGACGCCTTTGCTGCTGAGGGTTTTTTGCTTGGGCCTGAGGTAGACCCTGTTCAGTGGGAGATCTGCAGGATCGATTCTTGCTGTGAAAGAAGATGGCGAGCGGTGGGAAGATAGAGATCGAGAAATTTAATGGTCAGAGTTTTGAGTTGTGGAAGCTCAAGATGGAGGATCTGTTGGTGGATAAAGATCAGTGGATCGCGGTAGATCCAGGTACTAAACCAACGGCAATGTCATATGAAGACTGGAAGAAAATGGATCGGAAGGCTAAAAGCACAATACGGTTGTGTGTCTCAGATTCAGTATTGTTGAATGTATCTGGGGAAGCTACGGCAAAGACCTTGTGGGAAAAACTTGGGACTTTGTACCAATCTAAGTCTCTGGTGAATAAGTTGTTCCTGCGGAAAAAGCTGTATAACCTGAGGATGAAGGATGGAGACTCGGTGACAGAGCATCTGAACGCCTTCAATACTATGGTAAGTCAACTATCATTTGTTGATATTAAAATCTCGGATGAAGATAAGTGCATCAGTTTGTTGTGTTCTCTACCAGACTCGTGGGATAGTCTGGTTATTGCAATAGGTAGCAACACAACTACCTTGAATTTTGATGACATTGTCTCAGCCTTGCTGTCGGAGGAAATGAGACGAAGAAATATGGAGGGTCAAAATGGAGATGCCTTATCTGTACGAGGAAGGTCCCAGAACAGAAACAAGAATAAGGTTTCGAGTGGGAGATCTAAATCTAGAGGGAGATCTAAATCTTCTGGAAAGTTTGTAAAGGTGTGCTGGAAATGCGGAAAGGAAGGGCACTACAAAAAGGAATGCAGATCTAAAGCTCTTGAGAAAGGAAAGGGATCTGATGATGCTCCTTCTGCAGAGGCAAAAACCACCTTGGATGAAGGTGGGGATGTGTATTTGGCTTCTTCTTCAAATACACATGTAGATCATGAGTCATTGTTGATTGACTCAGGTGCATCCTTTCACTTCACTCCCCATCGGGAGTGGTTCTGTGAGTATGAGAAATATGATGGCGATGATGTCTTCCTAGGGGATGATAGGAAGGCCAGAATCGTCGGACGTGGAAAGGTGAAGCTGAAGCTGCAGGTGGAAGGATTAGAACACTTCCTGCTGTTCTGCATATTCCTGCATTGGCCAGAAATCTTATTTTTGTAAGCAAGATGGATGATGCAGGTGTAAAAACAATGTTTGAGAACGATGCCTACAAGATGGTTTGGGGAGCACTGGTATTAATGCGGGGAGTTCGGTCTAGAACTCTGTACAAGCTACAAGGTAGCACTATTATTGATGGGTGTAACAGTTCTATAGCTCCTGAAAGTGGAGCAGAAAGCCTAGTTGTCTATGGAGAAAAGACCATGCTATGGCATCAAAGGCTTGGACATATTAGAGAGAAGGGCCTTCGGATATTGCATAGAAATGGTATGGTAGAAGGTATGTCTAATTTCTCTTTGGATTTCGATTTCTGTGAACATTGTGTATATGGGAAGCAGAATCGGGTGAGTTTTCCTTCTGGTGCTAAGAGGGCGAACAAGATATTATAACTTGTGCGCAGTGATGTGTTTGGACCTGTGTCAGTTCCATCACTGGGAAACTTTGTCTACTATGTTTCATTCATAGACGACTTCTCAAGGAATACATCACTAGTAAAAAATGGCTAATTAGTTACTAAAAAAACGACTAAAATTTGCATATAAACGACTATTTTTCGGTCGGTGACCAATAGTAGCTAATTTACAGTATCTTATAACACGACCAACTTTTAGTCGTTTTTAGCTTAGTCATTAATTGGTTGTCTCAAATTTATTATCTAGTAGTATATTTAGTCATAAATTTGGTCATTGATTTAGTCATTAATTCCCACAATTAACGACCAAATATACAACAAAATATATAACTAAATGATTATCCAAGAAAACCAATTAATGACCAAAGAAATATGACCAAAATGTTGGTCGTGTTATAAGATACTGTAAATTAGCTACTAATAGTCATATATGTACAAATTTTAGTCATCGTTTGAAACAAATTAATGACCAAATAAATATGACTAAATTTTGGTCGTGTTATAAGATACTGTAAATTAGCTACTAATAGTCATATATATGTAGTTTTTAGCAATTGTTTGAAACTAATTAATGACCAAAGAAATATGACTAAATTTTGGTCGTGTTATAAGATATTGTAAATTAGCTACTAATAGTCATATATATGCAAAATTTAGTCCTCATTTGTAGTCACAAATTTATCATTTGTAGTATTCATTTATTTATTTTTGGTAGTTTCATATTCATTATATAAATGACCACTTAGTAGTTTATATTCATTTCATTTACTTTCATTAACAATCATTATAAGAAACTAATTTATTCGTATATTCATTTTATTTGTGTTCATCATTAATAAACATAAACCACTAATTTAGTAGTTTTAGATTGTTTTTATGTGTTCATTATTAATCAACATAAATTAATTAGTACGATTTTGCAACTAAATTAAAAAAAATTGGTGTTACACAGCAATTTGTCACCGTCCCTGCAATTCCCCATCCCGCACAACTGGAGGGCTCATTCCGTGACCTGTGAGCAATGACATGACTTGAAACCACTTTCATGACATCCCTCTGAACATGAGCTTTCATTGCCCTGAAGACAACTCCTTGTGAAAAACCCTAAAAACACCCCTTTTTGCATTGGCGCGGGCAGCCAGTTCAGTACCCGTGCCAATGGGGAAAATCCTTCAAAGAGGTCGCGCCAATTGGCGCTCTGTCACAGATTTTCACTCGTGCTAGCAAATTTAAGGAGTGTTTTTTAAAAATAAATGGCGGAAGTTTCGTCCTAACTGATCCAAGAACTGGTATCTAATTTGAGTTGGGAGGTTTGGCTCCGGATCTCCATGTAGAGGAAGTGGTTTGCCACCTCTCATGGAAGCTTCCTTGATGATAGGGCCAATTCCATGATTATAGGGATCCCAACTCCCCTTCCTCCATCTATAAAAGCTTGCTCATCTCCTTCGCAAGCTAGTCTCCAAGTTCCCAAGAGCCTTATGCTGTAAAAGCCTTGATTCATTCCCCTGAGGCTAAATCCAAGCAAGGAGATCATTGTCAAGTACCTGAAGAGAGAGGTTTTTCCTATCCCTGACAAGCTTTATCGAGACATGTTCTGCTGATGACCAACCGAAGGAGAATTCAGCGTCGGAACTATGGTTGTATTCTTCTTTTGATTGATTAATAATAAGCGACTATTGGTTATGGTTCCACTCTTGTTGTTAATTATGATGATGAGTTATGTCTTTTCCGACTGACATATAGTTGCATATACTGGATTTTACGCTTGCGTTTGTTTTGTTTCTCGCATGTGCAGGTGTCCATCACGGAGATTGTGGGGATCGTGATCTGCCAGAGCTAAGGAACAGGAGCACCACCTCTTCTACAGATGACAGCGTTGGATTCCAGGTAAGCCTTCATCGCAAGTCGGTTTATTTGCAATTAGGAACCTACATTGTAGCGTGTTCGATTGTTGCTAGACCCGATCTGGGCTAGTAGGGATCGCCTCTGTCCGCAGAGGGGATTAACCTCTTCAAAAATTGGCATACAATTTACTTGTTTACATAATATGAAAACACAAAGTTACATATGTTAAATACAATAGTAAGTAATATCAAGTGAAACTATAAATAATTTCAACCACATAGATTATATTATATAAAATACCAAGTATTACAATATGAGTTTCCAACTTAATATTGGTTGGAGTACAATTTACACATGAAATATTGTTTCATCACTTCAAAACATTATCATTGTGTTTCCAAGGCATTGTAGGTGAATTCACCAACTTTGAAGACTTGACCATCAATCTCCATTTGTGTCTTATGCGAGATATTGACTCTACAGGTACCACTAAACCAATTCTCTTCTCTCTCTCTTTAATTTGCATTTTTTCGCTCTATTGTTATTGTTCTCCTCTTTTTTTAATTCATGCTTCTTACCATCAATACTGAGTTCCTTTCTTGAAAAATAAAGAAGATACAATGCAAAGTATAAGACATGAAAGACGATGAACACTGGAATATAAACTAAAGTATACTATAAAAGATTTATACAATATATACCTCAACATCAGCAATATTTTCAATGTCATTTTTCCCCATAAAAAAAAGAAACTCGAATAAGTTTTCTTAAATTGGGCAATAGTGGGTTCTATGTGGCCAAATGATGTGTATAAACAAAGAAAATAAAACATCACCATAGAAAATAACACCTTAGTAAAATTAGTATTCAACATTGAAGGAAAGATTATGCACAATCATGCCAACTAAGTTACATGATAAATATATCAAGTTGTGGATTACTTATACAATATGGAACTGCAAAAAAAACTCCTAGAAATTGTCAAAGCTAAGTCTAAAATAAAATGAAATGAAGTAAAAAGTATACACTAATAGGATAGCCTCGTATACATGTATATAACTGGATAATTTAGAAGGCTAAGTGAATAAATACAGGGCTAGAGGTCGATGATGTCAAGAATGCCCAAGTATGATGAGCATTTCTTCAGATAAGAACTACTATTTGGGTCCATTATCACATATGAATAAGCCCACCAATCTATATCAAATTATTAGTGTTTTTCTTATGTTTATGTATCACTACAATATAAGTGGATAAATTTCAAATACAATTATGTTCCCATTGTGTTCCTCACTTGTGGTACAGTATATTAGCTATGATCTGGAGAAAATTTCCAACATCGAAAATATGTAGCAATCACCACTAGTAATCCCCCAAAAATGATTATTTTGAAATGTAACTTTCAGATTCCAGTTTCTAAATGATTCTTGAATGGAAAATCCACACCGAATTCCAACACCAAACTTCTAATTTTAGGGTACACATGTGGCCATCCTCAATCACTCAAACTCAAAACATCATTGATAATTATAATAAAAAAATAAAATAAGTAGTTTTGATATGTTTTGCATATTTCCATGCAAAGCACCAATAGTTTTCCCATATTTACCATACTTGTAACTTCCAAGATATAACACATTGATTGATCTTTTACAGCAAATACTTGATCCAATAAAAAAAATAATTTAACATATTACAACAATACCATCAATGTTTGATCCTCCATTAGTTCAAAATAGTTAGCACAAAAACTTCAAGAAAGAACAACAAGTATAAATAAAAATTCAATCAATTAATAATCAATCAAAAAAGGACAAGCTTTTTACTGAAGCTTGATAAACAACTATAACACTGCAACTAGTGGTGTTGTTCAAAGAGAAATACTACCTAGAGAACTCATCTTCCAAATTTTTTGCTCTATCCATGAAGTTTTTTTATATCCTCAAAACAAAATTCGCATTCAATCTTTTAGGTTTATGAAGCTACCCAAAGGCCTTGCCAAATGAAAAAGTGAATTTCATTGATTTTCATAAAATGCTTATGGTACTAAAAAATAATAGTTTGGCCATGTGATAGACAATTCAAGCATGTAAAAAATTGTGTACAATATTTCTTATAAGACTTCATGTTAAAAGGAAAACTTGCATATTTCAAATAGAAAAAACATGTTTAGAAGAGAAACATTATCACAATGAACTATATTTTGTTGCATGGGTTATTCCTAAAATAGGGAGATACCCCAATGGACATGAATGTTTGCTTAGCAGATGCGCATGAAACAAGTTCCTTGCCAATCAATCGGACAACCATCCCACTATTCCTTCTAATAGGTGCAACCATTGACTTAGAAAAATTGTACTAAAACAAAATTCTAATCAATGTAGTGAAACAGTTGTACACAAAAATCTTTGCATACAAACCTGAGGATGAACGAATCAAAGAGGCTTGAAGGGGTCACATATCCAAAAATATTTGATTCCTCTGCCATCCTAGGAATCACCCTTCTCGCAATGTCACCAAGATACATTCTCGAAACCGGTTTCTCAAAAACCTGAAGAAAGCTACAAGGAACCATTATAACTTCTTCAAATTATATTTCAGGTACTCAATAACCCTACAAAGTTGAGCAATGAAAAGTTTCATGCTAGAAATTAGGAATTTTCCTGATCACCTAGATTCAAGCTATCTGCATCTAAATAATTGTCATAACGAGTCTGTGGCAGATGACTAGACAAAAAATTTCCGCATTCCATGTTGATTACCTAATCAACAAAGCCAATTCCAAATAGTTCTTATGATCCAAACTCCATAACATTAACTAAAGGTGCAAAATAAATATTCATTGATATATTTAGCAAGTATCCTTAGCGAGCTCTGCTAGGATTTCTTCAGCTCAACCGTAACCTTCTACGTCATCAATCCTCTACTCTGCCCCCGTCGTGCACTGCTTTTGCAAGGTTTTGAACCCTTCCAAGCCCAGGTGGAAGCCCCCATGTTAGGCCCCCTGCCACAGCGGGAGAGACCATAGTCCTAGCGTGATGCAGCAAACCAGACCCCCTTCGTGCAAGGCTAGCCTCTCAATGGATCGAACGGCTCCTCCTCATTCGCGGAAAACCCAGTTATGGGGGCACAGTGGTAAGCAAAGGGTGGTAGAAGTTGTTGCCTTCCTAAGGCAGCAATCAACCCCAAATTTTTCATTCCTAACAAACACTTGGAAAAATATCAACAGTATATGAAAGATCATGCAATGATCTGTACATTTTTGGGGATCTGGCCTAGAGATCAAGATATTTTGGCTTGGATCCAGAACAAGTGGTCCCCAAAGGGAAATATCGAGCTTTGAATCAGGGCCAAAGGGTTATTTAATATGATCTTTGAAGATCTGGAACACTGCAAGCAAATCTTTGAGAATGGACCATATTTTATGGGAAGTGCAAGCCTCTTCATTCGCTATTGGGAGGAATGCTACAACTCAGACAAAGAGGAATTCACTGCGGCTCTTGTCTAAGTTCGGCTCTACTCCCTCCCCGATGATTTCTGGGAGCTTGATATCCTGGAGGAATCGGAAACTCAATAGGCACATTTGTTAAGATCTCGAATATCACCAAACGCCGACGGCATGCAACGTATGCCCGGATCTGTGTCCATATGAATATATCCCAACCGCTGCTGAAATCTATCAATCTGGTCTATGACTCTACATGGACACAACCACTGGATTATGAACATGTTCCTTTCAAATGCCACAGGTGCCATGAGTATGATCATCTCTTCCGCGACTGCCTGTTAACAGTAGTAGAAGAGGCTCGTGCAACTGCGCTAGCTAAGGGTGGTGATGGCTTTCAATCAGTTCAAGGGCATCGATTCAGGGCCACTCGGACACAACATTCAAATCAGTAGTCCAATCCTCTTGATCGTTCGAGCCCCCAATCGCATGCCTGCCCCAGGCCTCGTCCTCCTCCCCTAAGTCGATGCCTCCTGAATCTAAAAACTCCTTCGTGGCCCTGGCTGACGAATCCTTGGTCCTCGTCCATTACCCCCCTTCCCAATCCCTCTCTTCATCCCATGGAGCTCCTCAATTGATGGACATTGACAAGATGCTCTCCACCCTCGAAGACAAACTCTCCTCCAAGAGAAAGATCCCTGAGCACATTGAATCATATCGACGCATCCAGGAGGTCCTGAGGAAAATGAGTAGGATCCTAAAAGCTAAGGAGCGACACAACAGGCTCAAAGCAGAGGAGAAATTTTTTTTGGAAATATTCAAAAGCTCGAGCAAGACAAGCATCAAAGATATCCTAGGTAATCAACTGAACCATTTTGGCACCCTTTTCAACCAATGGACGGATCGTCCTAGATGAGCAGACTCAGGTCTCCACAATATGGGTACAGAGGGAAACCCCCTTAGCATAACACTCCAAGACCCTAAGGGATATGATAAGAGAAAGAAGGGCCACAAATCTACCAAAGAGCTTATTCGTGAAGCCAAAGAACTTTTGTTAAACTCAGGGCAGATGGGACAATTGACGAATTTCTTTCCCAGATCTATCACTCCTTCCTCATGAAGATCATGTCATGGAATGTCAAGGGCTTCAATAACCCGGGGAAGATCTGATCCCTTAAGGACAAAATAGGAAATTACAAACCTTAGATAGTTATTTTGCAGGAGGGGAAGGTGACTGCCGAAAAAGTTAAGGAAAAAAGCCAGAGATGTTGGAGGAATAGCCAAGCCATGACGATAGAAGCCACCGAAGCTGTCGGGGGCATAGCAATTCTTTGGGACCCAAGACGTGTTATCTTGGAAGACTGGGTCAGCAAAAAATTCACGTTGTCGGCCTCAATTCACTTGACAGGTGAACATTGGTGGAGGAGCCTAACTGTGGTCTACGGGCCAGCTATGCCTCATGACAAATTGATTTTCCTCATGCATCTGAAAAAGCCTTAGTAGGTTATGGGCTAAGGAAGATTGGATCTTGGGAGGGGATTTCAACTTGATTCGAAACCTGGAAGAAAAGCGTGGGGGAGTTCGTCGATTAGACCCATCGTCGCATGCCTTCAACGACACTATTGAGGATCTCCACCTCGTTGATGCCATCCCCCACCAAGGGCTTCATACCTGGAACAATTGACGAGGGGGAGAGAACCAAATTTCTTGCAGGCTAGATAAGTTCCTCTTCTCGGAGCACCTTATCATGACCAACCCTCAACTCTCCTCTAAGATCCTCCCCTCCATCGGCTTGGATCACTGGCTTATTAGTATGGATCTATCCTCATCTACCCCCCCCCCCCTCGTTTCGGTTCGATAGTTTTTGGTTGCGACACCCAAGATTCGTGGATCAATTAGCTTCGTGATGGACAGTCCTGGGTACACCACCTAGTAACAAAATGCAATCTTTCCAGAAGAAGCAGCAAGGCCTCAAAGGCCATATCAAAGCATGGAATTGGGAAACTTTTGGGGATATTCTTGAGGAAAAGAGGAAGTTGGAATCCAACCTAGAGGAAGTAGAACAACGAATTATCTAGGACAGCCGCATGAAAGAGCTGGCCAAAAAAGAAGATCTCTTGATCAAGGACCTGGAGGAACGGAAGCAGTAGGAGGAAATATTGTGGTGGCAGAAATCCAAAATTTGGTGGTGGAGAGAAGGGGAACGAAACACAAAATCCTTCCACCAATCCATGATCTATCATTGGTAAAGCAATAGAATCACCCACCTGCAGGCGACCGATGGCTCCTGCCTAGACTGCCACGAAGACATTGCAACGGAGCTACAAGCATTCTTCTCTTCCCTGCTGCACGATGAAGGTTATGACAGATCGAAGGCTTTGTGTAAAGTTACCTAGAATATCCCCTCTTTGATCTCGCAAAACCAAAATGAAGCTCTTCTAAGCCCAATCTCTCTTTTGGAAGTAGAGGAAGTCATGAAGGCCCTGCCTTCAAATACAACCCCTGGACCGGACGGCTTTACTGTAGAATTTTTCAAGGCTTGATGGTCCTTCCTTAGTCACGACATATGGGATTTTGTGGAGGAATCACGACAGCTCAGAAAAGTATGGTCCGGCCTTAATTCCACCTTCATTGCCTTCATCCTCAAATCGAAGGAGGAAACAAGACCGAGGTACTTTAGGCCTATCTCCCTCTGCAATGTGATTTATAAGATACTTTCCACCATCATGGTCTGCAGGCTTAAGCCACTGCTTCACCGCATCATTAGTCATGAGCAGTCAGGGTTTGTGGAGGGACGTCAAATCCTCGATGGCATTGTCTCCACGCATGAGACCATCCACTCTATCAAAACGCATAAGCTTCGCGAAATGTTGCTGAAACTAGATCTCTCGAAAGCATATGATCGCCTCAGCTGGGATTACCTTCTAGAAACCCTGCAGGCATTTGGTTTTTCAATTGAATGGATTCAATGGATTAAATCCATGATCTCCACTCTATTTTTCTCCATTCTCATAAACGGCACACCATCAGAAACTTTCCGGTCCTCAAGGGGTATTCGTCAAGGGGACCTGCTCTCCCCCTTCCTATTTATTATTACTACCGAAGGGTTGGGATGCTTGCTTAAGGCTACTAAACAATCCGATCAGATAACAGGGCTTCATCTGCCTGGATCAAACATTGACATGACTCACCAATAGTTCATGGATGATAACCTTCTCTTTAGTGCCGCGACTCTGAAAGAAGCCTCCCAGCTCAACATCATCTTGGAGGACTTCCAAGAAGCCTCAGGTATGCTCCTCAATAAGCTTAAGTCTGATATATATTTCTTCAACACTCCCCGCCTAGTTCAAGCTTGCTTAGCCAGAACCTTGGGTTTCAATGTTAGATCTCTCCCCTCCAAGTACCTGGGAGTTCCCCTCTTGTTCAATCCTCTGCGCATTGCCCCCTAGAAAGACCTTTGTGTGAAATTGTCTAGTAAGCTCTCTAACTGGACTTTTTGGGTCCTTAATCTTGCGAGATGGGCCACCCTCCTCAAATATGTCCTACGAGCAATTCCCCTCTACCATTTTTCCGGTCTTCCAACCCCAAACTGCATTTACTCGAAACTCATTGCCTTATTCTGGTGATTCCTCTGGGGAGGTACTGCAGATGATAGAAAGTGGCCTCTAGTGACCTGACATAAGTTGTGTCTCCCAAAACTAATGGGGGGTTTGAGCTTGAGGGACCCAGCTTTTCTTAATGCAACTCTGGTGGTGTTGGATGAGAGGGGGACCAAAATTATGGAAGACTATTTGGTCTCATAAGTATGGCCAAGGGAAAAATCAGTGTGAAATCCTTCACACACCCCTCCATATTCAAGGGTCTGCCATCTGGAACCTCGCCAACAATTATAGTGACCTGATTCGCACGCACTTCTTCTGGGAGGTGAACGATGGGGAAACTAGACGCTTTTGGGAGGACTCTTGGAAGCTATCCCCTTGCCTCTCTCAGGACTATTCTTTGGCGGATATCATGCCCTTCTTCCATTCCTGTGGAGCCATGACAATAAAATATTATTGGCACAACCAAACAAACAAGCATGGTTGGCACCAATGGAAAACTGTAGAATATTGGCCTATAGACCTACCCCACCAAGGGTCAGATCAGCTTGCCTAGTATCTCGCCCAACAAAAAATCCATGCCTCCCAAGGCTCGGACAAATTAAGATGGGACCTCTCATCCTTCGGGGTCTTTTCAGTCAAGGAAGCTTATCTCCTTCGTGCAGCGGTCTCGGTCATCCCCAACACTCAGGTCTAGAAGAGAATATGGACCAGTCATCTTTGGCCGAAAGTGGCCCACTTCCTCTGGTTAGCGATTCACAAATGTATCCTGACATGGGATAGTCTCCTTAAAAGGTGCTTCATCAAGCTGTCCATGTGCTTCCTTTTTCGGCAGGCTGAAGAAACCCAACATTACATGTTCATGGACTGCCCCTTAATCCAACAGGTCTAGTCGCAAGCCTTTGATATTTTTGGCCTCGTTGATGACATCCCTGCTACCACCAGAGCCCTGCTTGAAGATTGGATGACCCGCAGATTCTCCAACCCAGTGGTCTCCAGAGCATGGTAGCTCCTCCCTATTCTCCTACTCTGGAACACTTGGAAGGGGATAAATCCTGCTATCTTTGAGAATAAAACCCCTTCCGCCCCTCTCATCTGGTCTTTGACCCTCTTCAACATTAGGGAATCCATTCTCGTAAACCCCTGGGACCCTGTGGACTGGGATGCGGGTCCATCCGATCTAGCCATCCTGCATCTTTTGAATCTCTCCTCCAACTTGGTCCACCCTCGCCTGACTCAGGGACGCCCTCCCCCCTCCCCCCCTTCGGGTTGTCTTCAACTCAATTTTGACGAAGCCTCCAAGGGTAACCTCGGCCAGGCGGGATATGGCACCATCCTCCGTGATGCCAAAGGAACACCCCAAGCAGCGTACGCAAGCTCCATCGGCACATCGACAAATAATTTTGTAGAACTAACTAGGTTGGGTTTCATGAGCAAGGTTTTTATTATAGTTCAAAAGAATTCTTCTTGATGTCTTTTAGGGATTTGTCATCTTGTCATAAATGTACTAATTACGAGTCATGTGTATGAAGAGCCATGTAAATGAAGTATGCCTCAAGACCTTTTCATATAAGCCTTGAAGACATGGCTGAATATGATGCTCAAGATCAGCATTGAATATCTCCTCAAAAAAGCCTATGAGCAGTGGACAAGTCGGCTCACATACCCCTGATCAAGTCGGCCTCATAACATAAGTACGGGTCGGCTTATTTACATTCAGAATCAACTATTTAAAAGAGCATGTGGATTTCAGTTGACACAAATTTCCGGTCAAGAGTTCTGAGATTTAGTACAAGCTTCAGGACTGAAATATAAGTGCAATAAAGAGAGAACAGAACTGTGGATTGAAGAATAGGACATTATATCAGCAAACAAAAGGATTATGGTTTGGATATAAAGACTCTGTGATCTAGTGCGGAACTTTAGGTATGCAATAAATGCGAGTTTAGGACTTTGTTTATACGAAGGAGGGAGACGAAGTATCTTATATATATACGAAGCTATATGACTGTGTTAAAGAGCGAAATTGCAGAACTGTGTTTAGTGTGAAGTTGCATGATTATGGGAAGATTACAGGACTGTACTAAGTGCGAAGTATAATCAGTATGCTCAGCAAAGTGAAGTAAAGGTGCAAGGTTAAGTAAAGGTGCAAGATGTGCACAAGTCTATCCATAACAAGGTGCAAGATGTGCACAAGTCTATCCATAACAAGGTGCTGATATCTCAACCCTTACACCCAAAATACCAAAGAAATGAATTAAATGGATACCAATACATATGGTTGCATCATGGTTCAACTGGGAATACAAGATTTTAGTTTTATTTGGGGCCTTGCAATACAGATTTTGTGTGAGAAATACCATGAAAAATCATTACCATCCTCCAGCTCCTGCATCTACATTATAAATGGAAAACTAGCTCAAGACATCCATACAAATGTAGACTCCAGGTTGCTCTCAAAACAAAACTTTTATGACAAAGAGATGCTTTCCTGCAAATTTTGTCTAGAGCTCTTGAATATGCTTATATGGGCAGTAACTTTAGTCTTATCAATCTTGGAATAGGTTCTCAAGTTTTATCTGGATGATCGCATAAACAATGAAATATTTTTATTTATTGCACCTCAACTTTGTGGGTACTGCAACATTTTTGGAAATGATAACTCTGATATTCCTAATCATGGTGATCTAATAGCTACCATTTTAGGATTTGCTGGAAGCCTTGAGTATTGGCTGGCTCATAGGTTATTACTTTTAAAGGTCCCAAACAACAGGTTGAAGCATGCTAATATTTTGAACAAGTGTTTGGAATTTTTGAATGAACAAGAACATTTGTTAGTTTGTGCATGTGCTCATGAACAGCTCAATTCCATGATGAACATTGAAAGTGATGTGCAATTTCGTGTTGTTGGGGACCTTTTTGCTATGCTACAACAAGAGATGCTTGTAAACACTATTGGAATGAAGGAATATGACACCACACCATTAAAATTTGACAGGGTTTCAGAGTTGTCATTAAACAAATTTCTGAAAATTGATGCTACAGGTTATGATGCCTTGCAAATTTTTCAAGTTGATAAGCATCCAAGCAGCATGGGCATTGGCAAAGCAAAGGAAATTTTTTTGTTATTTGGCAAGTTTAACAAGTGTGTCATTGTCATGGGCTGACGTCTTTTAAGTACTTGGTTCTTAATGCCTATAACCAGCCCTGCACGACACTATGAAATATGTGAAATATATTCCCCCTTACATGGACATTCCAACAACTGAAAAAAATCCAAATATTTAACATTTTAGAGATGAAACTTTTTTCACTTGAACATTGCCACACCCTACACAAAGCAACATACTAAAGATCCCCCAAAAGCCTCCAACCTAAGAAAATATTTACAATGTTACAAATATCATTTCGGAAAAATATCAAAAGGTTTGGAAACACACTTCTCAGAAACACTCGAACACCAGGGAAAATATTCGAAAATATCATCAAGCATAAACTTGGACCTGAAAAAGTCAGAAAACTTGAACCAAGATATACAATCTATGCATCGCAAATTTCCCAACAAGAAACAAGATTTCTACTGTATACAGTAAATCTCCAACTCCTTCAAGCCCTACAGCTATTTGACTGAAGGCATAAAGGGTTAGCATTGCTTGTTACATCACCAATATCTAGGGTTTGTTTTCAGAGAATTACAAACGATCTAACCATATACCCATCACAAGCTATTTGACTAAACCTAACAATTTGGCAAGTCGCAAAAGATGCAAAGCTGCAAAAGATTAAGAATTATAAACAATGGATAGTAAGGAGAAACAAAAGACAGATGGTCCAGGAAGCATAATGTCCCAAGAAATGAACTTTAAGTAACAAAAAATGTTCCATTTTTCATTTCTATTTTTCCATTTTTCATCAGTCTAAAGTCCAAACTAGATCAAATGCCTCCTTCAGTTTCATTGAATGGACTAGCCTGAGCAAAGGTTTGGTTTTGACATGGTGGATCCCATGTAAATTTCAAGGTGAAATTTATGAACATTGTTTCTGAATCAACTCATTCACCAAAAAAGTTACAGCTAAGACTAAGATTAGAAACATAAATGATAACAAGTTTTATCATTACAAGAAAAATAAACTAGCAAATCAAATCAAAGGAAACAAAAATTGTTTAACAAAAAAAAAATTGTTGAATTTTTCTCAGACCCATGTGTACTGGCACCCTTTAACATACATTTCGATGTGAAAATTGGTGTTAGTTTACCTGAATTGCTGGGACAGTGCTCCAGCTACAACACTTTTTCCTTCAGTAGAGCAGTTCATACAACAGAGCTTGGAGCTGTAATATTAATTTTTGTTTTTCAAATTTGATAAAACTACAGATTATGTATTGACTGGTTCAATTAAAGTGTTTGTTGTTTTATTTATAAGTAGTACACATTTGTAATTTAAGTACTCCTGAGACTCAACGATAGTAAATTGGAAAATCTTAAAGACACAGTTTGCTTTTGCAGGTGAAAAGGATCATCAAGAAGCATAATTGTATCGTACTTCAAAGACAAAAGAGTTGGATCTTCTTCTAGGATACGTCTATAATAAAATGTTAGATATGGAAAGAGCCATAATAAGATATTTGGAATTGCAGCTTTAACCTTTCTCAATGCATTTGCAAATGACATCAAAGTTCATATGGGAGCTAGACTGCATGCTCTCGTTGGAATTAGTTGCATAAGAGTACATGTATGTCAGGATAGTGCTCACTGCAGAGTATGCACTTGAGATAAAAAAAGGCAATCACTCATTTTATGTAGGGAACAATGCCTTCTCCCTCTCAGAAACCCTTGCAAGCATTGACATCCTGCCTGTATATAACGTTGATGGAATTATTGTCCCTGTGATCAAAAGGTTAATACATCAGAAATTGGAAACTAAGGAATCTAATATATCCTGGACTAGACTGGTTTTATGTTGTTGAAATGTTTTTGGAAATTTCTATAATTTGCACCAACATCTGACGATATCTTTACTCATGTTGTTCCTACCCTGTCTCTAAGCGCCCTCCTTTTTCCACTTTAAAGCCTGCAATGAAATTTATTGTGTTCCAATGTTGATGGTGCATGCTAACTTGAGGTGCGTAGAGAGGGTGTTGCGTGCCAGGAGTGTTGAAGGTTATAAAATAAAAATAACAAAAATTGTTACTAGAAAATGTGGGAATTATGTCTAGGTCATGACATTTCTTTAAAAAAATTCAAGTTTGCAATTATTTTTTTGAATTTTAATGTTGTCCTTTTGAAATGAGTAGATTTCTTCCCATTTTGTTCCCTCAATATTGGGAAATTATTAGAGTTTTAAGATTTCTATGTTTTGTGTGAGTGGACTGAAAAAATAGATTTTCCACAGTATTGAAAAGGCAACTGTAGAAGTTTCCAATGCCAAAATACATCCATCAAGACAAAATAAAAAAAAGGAATTAAATACTTTAAAATGACATCTATATATCAAAGAGATTCCTAAATGAGATGGGATGGAGAAAGATAGAAATTCCTAAATGAGATAGGATGGACAGAGATAGGTAGAAGAAACTTAAGTAAACAAGTAAGCAAGCATTGACATCCTGCCTGTATAGAATGTTGATGGCATTATTGTCCCTGTGATCAAAAGGTTAATACATCAGAAATTGGAAACTAAGGAATCAATCTATCATGGACTGGAATAGTTTCCTCTATGTGCTAAAGAGGGCAGACCCAAAATTTTGTTGCATCGCCACTGTTAACATCTAGAGGCCTCTATTACCCTTCATTTGTAAAACAGATTGGATGTAAGGTGAAAATCAGACTTCTTGCAGCTCACACAGTTGTCAAAGAATATGCATATTGTTGCATGAAGAGCAGGCTTGACATTAAAGAATATCAGGTATTTGTACATTTTTTGTCAAATGACCCAACCCTCCCTGAACAATGTTGGATTGGGCTTCTCCAAAATCATACACTTCTACATACATGTGTGCTCTCAAAGGACTACAAGCTATTTCAGGATGGAACTCAATCAATAGCCATTGGATTAGTTGTGTTACCATATCTATATGAAGTTAGACCAATTATTCTTCAATCTAGCGCTTTGGATACAACCCCAACAAAGTTTCAGCATGGAAACCCTTACACCCAAATAACAAAGAAATGAATTCACTGGATACCAACACGTCTGGTTGCATCATGGTTCAATTGGGAATACAAGATTTTAGTTTTCTTTAGGGCCTTGCAATACTGATTTTGTGTGAGAAATACCATGCAAAATCATTACCATCCTCCAGCTCCTGCATCTACATTATAAATGGAAAACTAGCTCAAGATATCCATAGAAATGTACACTCCAGGTTGCTCTCAAAACAATACTTTTATGAAAAAGAAATGCTTTCCTGCAAATTTTTTCTAGAGATCTTGCAGATAATTATATGAGCAGTCACTTTAGTGTTATCAATCTTGGAACGGGTTCTTAAGTTTTATTTGGATGATCGCATAAAGAATGAAATATTTTTATTTATTGCACCTGAGCTTTGTATGTACTGCAACATTTTTGGAAATGATAACTCTGATATTCCTAATCATGGTGATCTAATAGCTACCTTCTTAGGAATTGTTGGAAGCCTTGAGTATTGGCTGGCTCACAGGTTGTTACTTTCAAATGTCCCAAACAACAGGTTGAAGCATGCTAAGCTTTTGGACAAGTGTTTGGAATTTTTGAATGTACAAGAGCATTTGGTGGTTTGTGCATGTGCTCATGAACAACTCATTTCCATGAAGAACATTGAAACTGATGTGCAAGTTCCCGCTGTTGGGGACCTTCTTGCTATGCTACAACAAGAGATGCTTGTAAACACTATTGAAATGAAGGAATATGACACCACACCAATAAAATTTGACAGGGTTTTGGAAATCTCATTAAACAAATTTCTGAAAATCGATGCTACAGGTTATGATGCCTTGCAAATTTTTCAAGTTGATAAGCATCCAAGTAGCATGGGCATTGGAAAATCCAAGGAAGGATTTTTGTTATTTGGCATGTTTAATAAGTGTGTCATTGCCATGGGCTGATGTAATTTAAGGACTTGGTTCTTAAGGCCTATATTAGATCTCAACATTTTGAATGGGCGTCTCAACGCTATACCAATGCTCCACCATTGTGATGAAATGATGCAAGCCTAGCACAAAAATATTCCACATCTACTTGATATTTTGGTGTCTAGGTTATTTGTCAACATTGGATAATTGGAGAACAATTTCAAAGAGTATAAGTTCCATTTTACATATAAGGAAAATTTTTGAAATTGGGATTTCAAAGAGCATGCAGGAATGATCAATTTGAATATTGTAAGACAAGATTTTACATGCATTACAATTGAGATTTTCCATATCTATGAAGTTTGAACTGATAAATAGAGTCTTTCACTTTAATTAAAGCAATAGAAATAAATATGGAATGATGATTTCATCCGGGATTTGTCTAGAGTTGGATGAATTGAAGGAAATATACGAGGGCTTGTTTGAGGAGATTTCAACACTTGAGCTAAAATGCCTCCAATGCCAAGCTAATAATACCAAACATGGGTACATTATGTATATACCTCAAATTGGTTATCAATTGTGCCTTTCTGGACTAAAACTTGACAATAGTAAATTGGAAAATCTTAAAGACAAAGAGTTTACTTTTGCAGGTGAAATGGATCATCAGGAATCGTACTTTTATCATACTTCAATGACAAAAGAGTTGGATCTTATTCTTGGAGATGTCTATGATAAAATATTAGATATGGAAAGATCCATAATAAGATATTTGGATTTGTAGCTTTAGCCTTTCTCAATGCATTTGCATATGACATCAAATTTTGTTGAGGAGCTGCACTGCATGCTCTCATTGGCATTATTTTCACACCAGTACATGTATGCCATGCCAGTGCTAACTGCAGAGGATTCACTTGAGATAAAAAAAGGAAATCACTCATTTTCTGTAGGGAATAATGCCTTTTCCCTATCAGAAACCCTTGCAAGCATTGACAACCTGCCTGTACAGAATGTTGATGGCACTATTTTCCTAGTGATCAAAAGGTAAATATATAAAAAATTGGAGACTAAGGAATCTAATCTATCCTGGACTGGTTATGTCTAGATTTCTTACAGTAGAAAACCATAATACAATGAAGAAGGGGATCCTATTAAGTCCAGCCTTGGAGTATTAGCAAATAGAAAAGTGGCAAAAAAGGAAGTGGAAGATGTCAAACAAAATTTCACATAGGAAAATGTCAAACATAATGTCAGGATACCAAAAGCACATGTATGAATTAATGGCAACTTGGATTTAATGATGATAATCCTTATATATGCTCAGCCAAATAAGCCTAGATTATTTATTCCCTGATGGAATTTCATGTGCTACAATACAAAAATAGCTTTCTATCAAGAGTCAAGACAGTATCAACGCCTAATTCTACTCAATCCTGAGAAGGGTCCTAGAAATCCACAATAAAAGAGGTTGTGGCTTCAAAACTTGACATGTTGGCTAAGTCCTCAAAATATATGTGGGGGCTTTTGTAATACAAAAGTCGATTCAAAACTTGTTCCCGTAGTAAATCTGGGAAATTGTATTTGTACTGTTTTCAAAAAAATTGTTATTCCTACAGTCCTATTTCAGACAATAATACTTTGCAATTCATTTATAGTAGCTTTTCATTTACACATTAATTATTGCATCATGCCATTTCCCAGTTTTCTACAAATTTGTAAACGACATTTTTAAACATGTACCATTTCCCAATACCATATGCACTTCTTGATTCCTGGTGGCAAGAATCACATTAAGTGGCAATTTTTTGTTGTTTAATTCTGTTTGTATGGTGAAGTGTGGACCTTAAAAGTGTATATATGGTAGATATTCATTCTTCCCAACCCAAATTTCCCTGCAATAATATTGTACCACCAATTGATTCTATAAAGAAGGTCAATCTAGTACCACAAATATGACACCATATTTCATGGTTTTACGACTCATATTCTAACTGAAATTATATCAAATGATAGAACACAGTCATAGGTTGAAGTACTTTTTCCACTTAAAAAGCATATGATACTAGCCAACAAGATGGAAATTCACTAGTGAGGTCGATGGAATGTTAAGCCACCACCAGTGTTCCATTCTTTTAATGCTCTCAATAACTGATTTTTTGGATAAGGGCCATTTCATAGGAAAGGGGCAAGCAAACTTTAGGAAAGATTATCAAACCATGTAGCACATATCCCAGTCTTTGCACTCAAAAAAGACTTCCATTTTTTTTACTAGCATAACTTCCCATTACCTCGAAGGACAACACTCTAATTACTAAATGAAAGTTATAGAAATATTGAGACACATTAGAGGACAATTCATACAGAAAGACGTGTACCTATAGAAGTTCGTTCTTTAAATAGAGAAAAATTTCCTTCCATGTTTTTGACAAATAATGTAACTTCCCACTACCTAGAGAGACAGTACTCTAATTACTAAATGGGAGTTACAAAACCGATTGGACACATTAGATGATGAAACATATTAAAAGACATGTCCCTATGAAAGGAGATAGTAATGGACCCAAAAAATTCTTATAATCTAGATTAAACACCCATGATTTTCTCCCTACTCGGTGAAATTGTCTCAACTTTTGAAAAAACAATTTTCACCATATTTACAGACCATCAAAAGTCATAGAACAATTTGAATCCCCTTCTGATGTAATTGGATTGATACAAATAGTAGAGACACCTTCTTTCCAAATTGTGAAATAGCCTTTATTGGTTGTTGAAGGAGAACAATGATATGCTGCCAGTGGTCCTGGGTCGTTCTATTGAAGAAAAGATGTCATCTATATAAGTTATTGCATGATTAGTAAAAAATCCAGCTATATTTCATCTTTTGGACATTTGGTCAACATAATTTATAATTGTAATGATTTCAAGATGTACAATTTTCTAAATTATTTCAATTTCCTCTAAAAGGAGGTAACAAAATCACTTACTTTTTTAGTTTATTTTAAGGAGCAAAGTAGAATAGATGGAGGAGGTTTTCTAGCTGTACAAGTATTCACAGAATCATAAGTCCGCCACTTTTATCTCCAATCTCGCTATTCTCTCATTGATACTCTTGAGCTTTAGAAGAAACTGGTTTTAATTGACCTCAATAATCCTTTGCTCTTCTAGAAACCATGTAGTAAAGATTTTCTGCTTTTTATATGTAGGCTTTTGAACATGTATAGTTAAAATTTTCAAGATGGTTCTGTCCTCTTTGACGTAATATGGAAATTTTTTGACCCTAGGGGCCATGGCAGCTCACATCAAGATAATCATGTGTTGGTCACCTCATAGACTGAAACAATACCTCTTCTCACTTGAATAAGAATGTAAACCTACCAACCTTCTGCATAGCTCTAAGAACCATACGAAATTCAATGAAACTATCATCCAAAACAACAAAATGTATCTAGACAATGTTGAAATTACATATTGATGTTTCTTTGACTTTGGTCTTATAGATATTTTAGCAGAAAACACATCAAAGCAGATCTCTCTAGACCTCAGTAGACTGATCCATCTCTGTTGAGCCTTCAGAGACTACTCCTAAGTACAGGAAGGCATGAATAGCTTGAATGTGAGTTCAACATGAAAAAAATAAAATTTTAAAATATTCAATATAACCACTGGACATATTATTAATATCCATGGTAAGGGAGGAGTCCCCTGGCAGAATAATCTTGGCAATGTTGGTGTTTGTCAAGACCCACAAGGGTACACGATAACAACAAACAGTTGAAAAGAAAGCAGCCAATCCTTTCTGCAATATAAATTTTCTAAGCCTGGACATATACTAGCAACAAAGGAACCAATCTTCAAGTTTTGAAGCCAAACCAAATATGAGCTGAGATGAGAGCATGACTAGAATTGCACACTTCAATTGTCAAGAAACATGTCTTGATAAAGATAACCACCAAGGTTTAGCAAGATGATGTTGGTGCCATTGATTGTTGAACTTCATTGATGTTGGTGGTAATGATTGTTGAACACGTCTACCATGGCCCTAACAAAAATGTATCCTTCACTCAAAGGAAAATAATTGGTTAGGAATGCTAAGCTTTTTCTACCACATTATAAGGTTGAGGGGATGAACCCTTCACTCAAACCAAAATCATTGGTTAGGCATATTAAAAGGTTGAGCAATCCAAGTCTGAATACTTTGAGCTAGATGATGTTTATGCATCTCTTTTTGATGATTCCAGTTCTAGTAGTGTTGAATCAATGATGAGTTTCATGAGTGGTCATGTAGATCAATGATTTGTAGTTTTGATGTCTAGTATTGCTGCTACTACTACCAATGCTATTGAGGTTGCAGAGAAATCTTAGGAGTCCTCAAACTCTAAGCCAGATTATTTATGTATCCCATGTTGATGCTCCCATGTCTAGTAGTGGTGATGAGTTTGATCATGATGGGGAGTGATCATGTTGATCACTGATATGTAGACTTGTAGTAGGTAAGTAGCCCCATATCTTGTAGCATTGTTTTTGGACTCTAAAGTCCATTTACAGCCTCATTGATTATGTTTTTTGTTGTTGATATGTATTGTACTTGGTTCCATTTTGATATATTCACCTTTTCATGGTATATAGATGAAAAAAATTTGCATATTTTATCTCTATTGGTTTGGAATCATGGTTTTAAATCTTAAAAATAGCTTTTTCATTAAAAAATAATTATTTCATGTATTTTTTTAAAGCCTGGTTCATTGAGGTCTATTAAAATTGGAAACTAGGGCCAAATTCCACCATTGGATAGCTCATTTGTTGGAGATTATTATTGCATTGAACTCCTCGTTTCAGAGGACCAAAATCAACCTAAAGATCATCAAATTTGGACAAGTAGAAGTGTGTTTTTGAATTTGTGCCCACTCATGTTCAAATTGTCAAGGTTGACCTCATCATAAAAAAGCCCAACGGTCACGTCTTTTGACCTTAAACAATTTGTATATATAGAGGGGCCTTCAACCTCATTTGCTACATCAAATAGATCCAATTTATATCTAAGATAGTTGAGCTCTTGAGGAGGACGCAGGGTTGTCTAATTTGGGTTTCTTTTTAAACAACTAGGTTCGAGATTCATCAGATAAACAGCTGCATGACTTGATGAAATTTTAGGGTAACTTGTATGGGTAATCTTACCATTACAGGTCTGAACTCAACCTCGGAAAGTTAGGTCATGTTTGGGTACTGACTTCAAGCCAACCTATGATCAATTTAAGGAAGAATTTCTCCCTTTTTGTGTCCACATTTCAAAGCCATTACTCCAGGTAGGTCCGCAAGCATGCACAATATTAGATAGAGGGGTCGAGAAACCTATCTTGGGTTCAGATCAGTTCTAAGGGCTAGCGATGGAAAACCTCTTGCTTGCCAAGGAAAGTCACAGTTGAAAGGAGGGTTTCTTGATCAGTTGAATGGAACGATAGTGGATTGTAAGAAACCCTAGCCATATCTTAGCTAACTACTGTTAACAACATGATGATATTGCAGTACTCTCTCTCTTTGTTGAACATTTGATATTAGGCACCTGTTAGTGTTAGGCACCTCACATGGTTCTGAATCCATCGTACCTCTTTTGGCTCATCGCATATGTAATTTTTCATTCTCATCACATTGGCACATAAAATATGTCTCCAGCAATATATTTAACGAGCAGGAAATGTTTTGGTATGAAAAAACCATATATAAATCAGTGTATGGTTTCAGATATGATTATTGCATATGGTATTGATGTCATCTTAGCCGTGTAAAATTATCCACATTGTATGCATAAAATAGATACTCTAATTATAAGAAGACATTATGGTATTGCGTATATATATTGACATGGTTGCTGCAATATGTGCATGACATCATATTTGCAGGCAGAGCAATATTGGCGTCAACAATCAACATATATACATACATTCAATCAATATTGGTATATTCATGGCATTCTTGCAAGCCCTGAAACAATTATGGTATTAAAAAGCTATTAAAGTATGGAAATTCTAATCAAAGTTATGATCAGTCATGGCCTTGGGTAGTATGTTGACATTGGTTTCTTATATCTCTCTGTTAAACTTCTGAGTGTCTCTTCCCCTCATAGCCTAGAAAAGAAGAACCTTAGTTTACTATTGTTCTAGACACAACTACAACTCAACTCATAAAGAAAAAGAAGCCAAGGCCCCTAGGTTGATGGATTATTAGTAAGGCTCCATAGCATTAATGCATATGTACATCATACAATGATAAATGATGAATGTGAACCAAGTCCTGCACACTCTACAATGACATGATCTATACTTCTTATATCAATTGAGTCGACTTTTGGAGATTTTCTGACTTACATAGCTATAGGCATCAAGCGATGAAAGCATTCGATATTTATAACACAGTTAACAATCTTTCAGTTTTTCTATACTAATCCTTATATAGCAGAGAAGAGCTTTTGTTGAAGACATGTTTGTAAGCAAAGATCTTGGATCATTCGAAAGGAATCATGCTCCTGGAAGTTTGAAGACTTGAAGCTATCATAGAACCATGTAAAGTGAAGATTGTTGGTTACCTCACAATGATATATGGCACAATTCTACTATGTGTGACACTTCTCTACAGCTCCATATCATCTATGATCTCTTTTCAAGTCCAGTATTATGCATGATATTACTACAATCAAGTAGCCATAATGATATATTGTAGCCCCAGTAGATTGATGATTGTATTATAGCCTTGTTCACTATCGAAATTGTGAATAATACATATGGAAACATTGGATAGCTTATCTTTTGAAGAAGCTACAGGGATCTTCCTGTAAAAGAATTTATAGCACCTTAGATTTTGAAAAGGGGTGCAACACTCTTGAAACCTTTTTTTTTAAAGAAAAACCAAGTGAAGAAGTGCATGGGACTTTGGAGCATATCTCTATAACAATGCTTATCAACATGAAAACTGAGGTTCCTTGAAGAAAGTGCATGACAAATTCTATACGAGCACAATAAGCAGATGAGATGTTGATTTTGACACTTGTCACCTAGCGATGGAGGATAATTCATATATTTTGAAATAATATCATGGGAGGATTTCTTCTGCCTAATTAAAGAAGAACCATGACGATTCTTCAAAATTTTCCTCTTTGACCTTGAGCTTCCTTGAAGTTTATTGTTGCAGTTGCCTCATGAAAAGGCTCATCCCTTGCTTGAGAAGCTCGTAATTGAAAGCTAGATGATCACATGAAACAAGTCTTAAGAGGGAGCTACAGAATCCTTGGTAGTATGACCTGATGACTCTTCTTGCCAAATGTTTATTGATAAGGAAAATAACTCAGATATATCCCTATTATTTGAAAGCCTGCATGGAAGTTGCATGATCATGACTTTTCTATGTATATCCAGAGTAAGTTACACTGAGCCATAAAGGTGTACATATTGATGATATATGATTGATGACCCTCTCAAAGTAAGAGGGATCTGACCTAGCCTTGATAATCTATTTCATGCACTTAAGATCCGATGAAGAAGTTGCGAGTCTGCATATGCATATCTAGTGGGATCCCCGATGTCCTAGATAAATTCCTTGCTATGAAGACTCTATATATATATTTATAGTTGCTTAGTAAGATATCTCAATGACTCTATTGTCTATAATTTGAGGTACACAAATGAAATCCAAGATTCCATGAATATTCTGATGTTGGATCGGTTGCCAGTATGATGGATGGAAAGAGTACATCTAGTACTATATCTCTTGATTTGGTTGCTCTGAAAGCACTATTGAGGTTGATTGTATAAAGCAACAAGCATGTATTATTATGAATCCATTTTGGTTGAAGAAGTTCTTCAGTGAACCATTTGAGCACATGTTATATTGCGATATTATTCAGAGAATCTGTACTCCACATAAATTGGGTATCTCTTTACAATACATTAGAAAGCTACCTAGATTCATAATTGTTGAATTAATAGATTACTTTCTTCAGAGAGAGGCTGGGAGTTGTGGATAGACCTTGCTAGGAATTTCATGGTTGAACATTGAGCTTTGGGAGCTCCTGGGGACCTAAGGTACTTCTTGAGAGCTATGAGCGACCATATGGTGAGTGGTTCACCTTCCCCTATTGGTGCACTATGTACAAGGTGAGTGGTTCACCTTCCCCTATGATACCCCATGATGGCTGACATGTTAGTAGGGTGAGTGATTCACCTTCCCCTATGATTGATGAGATATGCATAGGATGAGAGGTTCACCTTCTCCTATGGCATAAGAGCAGGATGAGTGGTTCACCTTCTCTTGTGGATACCTAATGAGAGATGCACTCAAGCATCTGCTTTTTGATATGTCGGTAATATGTGGTTCATCCTTTCCCCACATGTAGGATGCTCATTCTCTATGATTGATCTTGACATGTCATTGAGACGTGGTTCACCCTTTCCCCACATGTAGGATCCTTCTTACGATTATTGATTAGCATGTAGGACGTGGTTTATTCTTTCCCTACTCTTGGTTTGCATGCGTGTAGGATGTGGTTTATCCTTTCCCTATGTATGGTTCTGACGTGTGTTTGTATGATGTAGCTTCTCCTTTCCCTATGTATGGTTGTGACATGTGTTTGTAGGACGTGGTTTCTCCTTTCCCTACATATGGTTGTGAACTGTGTTTGTAGGATGTGGATTCTCCTTTCCCTATGTGTGGTTGTGAGCAGGATGTGATATATTCTTTCCCTGCTAGTGTTCCTGCATCATCCTACCCATGTAGTCCAAGACACATGGGAAGTACCTCTCATCTGGCCAATGAGTTGGGAAAAGTTGTTGGGACCATAACACTACTGATGGACGCATCATGTACTGTCGCACTCCCTATGTCTAGGATGAATGATGTTCAACAAACTTGATCACTTGAGATCAAGTCTGATTACAATTTTACATCTGGTTATATGGAGTCTGGACTGACTTTTGTCATTGGAGAGCGGTAAGGTCTTGTGACTCACTCTCTATCGATTCTTCTTCATTATTCTTATCAATGTTCAGTAGAGTAGAGAATAGATAATAAACAGAGATGGCACATGATGTCAAGATATTTCATGATGACTGAATGGAATGATAAACTATCAAGTGGAATTCTCCCTAGTTGAGAGGGAGTGTTAAAATTAGAAACTAGGGCCAAATTCCACCATTGGATAGCCTATTTGTTGGAGGTGATTATTGAATGAACTCCTCTTTTCGAGAGGACCAAAATCAACCTAAAGATCGTCAAATTTGGACAAGAAGAAGTGTGTTTTTGAATTTACGCCCACTCATGTACAAATTGTCAAGGTCAGCCTCATCATCATAAGTCCCAACAATCATGTATTTTTTCCCTTAAAAATTGTATATATAGAGGTGCCTTCAACCTCATTTGATACATCAAAGGGCTCCAAATTATATCTAAGGTAGCCAAGCTCTTGAAGAGGACAAAGGGTTGTCTATTTTGGGTTTCTTCTTCAACAACTAGGGCTATGATTCCTCAAATAAACAGCCATAGGACTTGATGAAATTTTAGGGCAACTTGTATGGGTAATCCTGTCATTACAGGTCTGAATTCAACCCCAAAAAGTCAGGTTATGTTTGGGTATTGACTTCGAGCTTATCTATGGTAAATTAAAGAAGAATTTCCCCCTTTCTGTGTCTGCACTTTAGAGCCATTACTCCAGATAGGTCCGCAGGCATGCACCAGGTTATATAGAGGGGTCGAGAATCCTATCTTGGGTTCAAATCAATTCTAAGGGCTAGCGATGGAAAACCTATTGCTTGCCAACGAAAGTTGCAGTTGAAAGGAGATTTTATTGATCAATTGAATGGAAAAATAGTGGACTGTAAGAAACCCTAACTAGATCTTAGCTGACTACTGTTCACAGAATGATGAAATTGCAGTTTTGGGCTATTCAATTGTCCAAGGGCAGTCATATTAGATCTTCAAATTGGCAAGTCATTTTGACTTTAAATTATTGTACTTTCTCTCTCTGCTGAACATTTGATATTAATAATAAGATGAATTGATCAAGGGTTTTCCACGTCTTGGGGTTTTTTCCCTGGCTTGTGCCATATCCTTGTGTACTCTTGTCTTGGCTTGTCTACTGCATCTTTCATCTATGTTATTTCTTCAATTACTGTCATTATAACAATGTATTATGTGATTGCTAATGGAAAATCAGGCTAAAATGGATTCCTGAAGTAACTTCCCTAAGAAAATAACATGTTAACCTAAAATTAACAAGATGTAACCAATCCTGGTTTGACCGGTTCTAGTTTGAAACCCAGTTTGATATGTGGACTAGTCCGGGCACTAGTTCCGGTTTTGAATACTATGTTCTGGAGAATGTAATAAACTAATAGTGCCAAATAGAAATAGTTTGAAATAATCTAGATCCATTACATGTCTTTATGTGTTGGAAAGTTTCAAGATTGAGAATATATAGTGTTTCTTTTGTCACAGCACAGTGGAGCGACACAAGGTCACTTGTTGAAAGAAAACCATTAAAATTATCCATCTATTTGGTGGCTGGAGGGAAATATCTGCACCCTCTCACAACTTTTCTCTTCACATAAAGGAAGTTTAAAATCACACTCATGTCCCCAAGCATAGGAAAAGAATTATGTAAATGTTATACACATTGAGATGACGTTGGTCATGATATAATTCCTATGAGTGCAATGTTTCTAGATCCATCATTATAAAGTCAAAGAAACGCTCCATGGCTTAAATGTTTGGTTAGTGCCCGTCCTTTGCAAAAAAAAATCATGGAAGGTCATTGAAAATTACCCTTGGGTAGTGTTAATTTAAATATAATGTTTGTTAGGGCATTTTCATAAATGTACACAGATCCAACATTCAAATGCCAAAAAAAAAAAAAATATTCTAGAATGTTTTTTTGGGTTCATTAATTCTCAAATGCCACTAGAGATTTGACTTGAAAAATTATTTATTCAGAGGAAAGTGTTCTAAAAATTACAAAAAAGTTATCAATAACGCATACCTCTTCGCAATCCTAATAGAGGACTGTCATCTTGGATGCCAAGATCTTTGTGGTAAGAGCGTAGGCTGAGGCTAGTCAGCCAGTGATCCTGAGCATGAGACCATGGCAGTGGGTACCTTGGCACTAGAGCTGGAGCGATACAAGCCAACTGGAGCTGGAAAAGCGTTGTTTCAACAACAAGAACGTGTGCAACAATGCCATCACAATATCAACCACCTCCTCGGCTCTAGTTGTGTGGACATGGAGGAGCTACAACCCTAAATCTGTGGTGAGAGTGGAATTGACGGCCTTGTTAGACAAGCTGAGACAGAGGATCAACTGCCATGGTTGAAGGCTTCGCTGGGCGTCCCGGGGAGATAAGAAAGGGAATGAAGGAGCACAATCATGGCTAATTCTATGTGCCCACATACTAGACGAAGGCAATGCCACCAAGGGTTTCTTCGTCGATTCTACTATCATTCAGGAAATTCATCGTGATCGCCAGAGGAAAACCACTATCGGATCCCTATCCACCTCCTTTCCATTATTGTTCATGGCCTCCATCTTCGTCATCTTTTCCGAGGCCATTGTGGAATAATGGTGGACATCCGAGGATTTCATGGAGGCATACTATTAGGGTCCGGTTTATCGAAGTCCCTGAGGGTTTAGATGATTTCATTGATGTAAAGTCATCGACTGAGATTATGGAGGGAAAATTGAAAATGGACAGAGGGAAATTTGAATTTGTTGAGGAAAATTATTTATATGAGAGTGTTTGTGATCATATTTATTTTTTGGTTGGTTATTTTCTTTTTATTATAAAATTTAGAGAGTTTTTTACTATTTTATTTATTTATTATTATTACAGTTTGTAAGTGGTTGATTGATTAAAATTTGGTTTATTGAAATTTAAAATGTTGTAATATATATATATATATAATTTATTCAGAGTGCAAATTATAATGAAATGTTGAGTGTAAAAAGTTAGCTTAACCAAAACAAGAATTAAGTGGTTCTTAATATGGGTTCCATGCTTTTCTAAGAGTAAAGTCATTTTTTATTTTGTTTAGAATACAAAACTTTGCGTGTGTTTTTAATTGCTTATCATGTGTTCTATTTGAACTGGATTTGTAACCATGATTATTGTTGCCTATGCAAATATTAATCTAGGTTGCATTATTTTGGTATCAAAGTAGGTTTAAGACTTACATACAAATTGAAGAACAATGTCATCAAAAAGAATTTGTTTGGCGGATATATAATAAGGAGAATTGTAAAAGAGCACATAAGGAATTAGGAATACAAGCATAGGGTAGAGGGAAACATAGCTACAAATAAAATCACCTAGATGTTGAGGTCCATGTTAACTATAATGGATTCCATGAAGGAAGCTAAGAAAATAGAGGTTGTTGTAGATATTCATGATGTGAGTAATGAAGAGTGAAAATTAGAGGCCCCATGGGAGATAAGACTAAATGATTTATTAGATTGGGAATATGGAGAAATCCCTAGAGTTTGAGAAATTGAGGACCCCGAGAGAGTGAAGCATATATTCACAAAGTTGAAAGGGCATGCATCCCTTCAGTGGGATAATGTATTTTGACAAAAAAATAAGAAGGAAATATAAAATTAAGACTTGGGAGGAGATAATTTCCAAACTAAATGGTATTCCACAATTTATAGTTGTTGGCTTGAAAACAATTATCCGCCACATTTAAAAATTACTAACATAAATGACTAATTCATATACTTGTTGTTCTTGTTATTTGGTCATATTTTTATTCTTGGACTATAATAGTCATTTATGTTAATCATTATTAAATTTGTCACTTATTATCTAGTCATATATTTTAGTCATAGACTAAATTAGTCATTTAAGTTAGTCGTTTTTAGGTTAGTCACTTATTATCTAGTCGTATATTTTATCTCTAGACTAAATTAGTTGTTTAAGTTAGTCATTTTTAGTTCGGTCACTTAAAATTTCTTAAATTTAGTAGTAATTCACTTGAAATAATTGTGGTCACTAAATTTTTTAGTCACATAGTCACTAATTTCAGCATTTTCTACTAGTGCATGGATATATTTCTTGAGGAAGAAATCTGAACTCTTTGACAAATTTAAAGAATTTAAGGCTCTGGTGGAAAACCAGACATAGAAGAAGATAAAGGCACTAAGGAAAGATAATGGTGGGGAGTTCTGCAAGAAGGAATTTGAAGAGTTCTGTAAGAAGTGTGGTATAGCACGACAGAAGACTACTCCATACACACCTCAGCAAAATGGAGTTGCAAAAAGAATGAATAGAACACTGATGGAAAAGGCAAGAAGCATGCTCAGTGGTACCGGGTTAGGACAAGAATTCTGGGCAGAGGCAGTGGAGACTGCATGTTACTTAGTTAGCAGATCACCTTCATCAGCGTTGGAGGATAAGACTCCACATGAGGTATGGACTGGTAAGAAACCCTCTCTTTCACATCTAAGGGTATTTGGATGTGATGCATATGTACATGTTCCAAATCAGAAAAGGACCAAGTTGGATAATAAATCTGAAAGGTGCATCTTTATTGGGTATAAGGATGGTTTAAAAGGTTACAAGCTTTGGAACCCGGAAACAAGGAAGGTTGTGTAAAACCGAGATGTGGTGTTTAGAGAGGTGAAAGATGTTGTTAAACATGAAGTCATACCAAAGGAACCTGAGAAGATAGAGTTTGAGCTAAAGGAGAATGAATCAGACTCTACAGAAGAAGACTCAGAAGAGGAAGAGCCACAAACTCCAGCTTTGAGAAGATTAGTTCGGGAAAGAAGGCAACCAGAAAGGTATAATCCATTTGCTTTCTGTTCAGGTTTTGCATTAACTATAACTGATGATGATCCTAGAACTATCAGGGAGGCAGTAGATTCATAGGATGGAAAACTCTGGAAGGAGGCCATGTTTGATGAAATGGCATCCTTGCACAAAAATGAGGCATGGGATCTGGTGGAGTTGCCGGCTGGAAGGAAGCCCATTAGGAGCAAATGGGTGTTTAAGAAGAAGATGAATGTAGAAGGCAAGGTGGAGAAATACAAAGCTCGGTTGGTAGCAAAAGGTTATTCCCAGGTGCCGGGAATTGATTTTGGTGATATTTTCTCTCCTGTTGCCAAAGTTACTTCTATTAGATTAATTTTATCTGTTGCTGCTGCATTTGATTTTGAGATAGAACAGATGGATGTGAAGACAACATTTCTTCATGGGGATCTAGAAGAGGAGATCTACATGAAGCAACCTGAAGGTTTTATGGTGAAGGGTAAGAAAGAACTGGTATGCAGGTTGAAGAAATCTCTGTATGGGTTAAAACAGTCACCAAGGATGTGGTATCAGAAATTTGATACCTATATACGGGGACTTGGCTTCACCAGAAGCAAGGAGGATCACTGTGTTTATTTTAAATTAATTGGTGACCATGTTATTTATTTTGTCTTGTATGTGGATGATATGTTGTTGATTGGAAATGACAAAGAAATTATCCAAGATTTGAAGACCCAACTGTTCTCCAAATTCGACATGAAGGATCTTGGTGCTGCAAACAATATTTTGGGCATGGAAATTAAGAGAGATCGGGCAAAGAGGAAGCTCTGGTTAAACCAGAGGAAGTATGTCGAGACTATATTGCAGAGGTTCAATATGCGGGATAGTAAACCGGTGAATGTTCCTATTCCTGTAGGTGGAAAGCTGTCTGTTGAACAGTGTCCCAAGACACAAGAAGAAGAGGAGTATATGTCCCGTGTTCCATATGCAAGTGCAGTGGGTAGCCTGATGTATGCAATGGTCTGTACTAGACCAGACATTGCACATGCAGTGGGAGTATTGAGCAGGTTTATGTCAAACCCGGGGAAGGAGCATTGGACAGCAGTGAAGCGGGTTTTCAGATATTTACGTGGCACTAGTGATTATGGCTTGTGCTACCAGGGAAGACCAAGATTGGAAAGAATGTTGGACATTCATGGTTTTGTTGATGCAGACTGGGCTGGAGATCTGGACCAAAGAAGATCTACAAGTGGGTATGTGTTTAGCCTATTTGGAGGTGCGGTCAGTTGGATGAGTAAAAGACGATGCATTGGCTCTTTCCATTCTGAAGTGATACATAGCAGCCATATGCAAACAGGAAGCCAGTTTGGTTGGTGTGTTCAAGTATGGGCTGGTGCCAAACTATAAGGATAGGCCCATTCCTCTTGAGAAAATTAATTTTCTTGGCTGAGATACACTTATCATTCAAAGACAAAGCACATTGATGTTCAATATCGAGTTTGTTAGAGATATGGTTGAGGCTAAAGGGTGTTCTTGGTAAGGTGGTGTTTAGATATTCTGGATGCATCCATAGGATTCTGAAGCCTCAAAAGTTCTCTTGGTGTAGAGAAACAATGGGTGTTGAAGAACTGGGCCAATGATTAAGCTCTACTGTGGCCCCCTGTGGAAAGAAAACAAAAAGTGGGAGAATGTTGGGTATGTGTTATATTCTTCCCATGACTAAGCACGCGCAGGGGGGTAAGAGGGGGGGCAATAGCCCCCCCTTTGTGCTAGGTGCAATGGGGGGGTCACAGGGGGGGAAGTAGCCCCCCCTGTCGAGGTCCGGGGCAGTGCCCCGGTGAAAATTTTTGGTCCTTAATTTCTGGTGGGTGGTCCATGCCCATGGTTTTGTGCATGGTTTTGCACATGGTTTTGGGGTACGATGGTTTTTCGGCCCCTGGTATTTTTGTAGATCCGGTCAAGGGAAATAGGGTTATGCGTTTTTAATGGTTAATTGATTGGGGTTTATGTATGCTTGACATGTATATATATGTGTTGTAACACTAAAAGGAATATAATGAAATATCAAGCTGGTCGTCCCGATTTGGGATCCAGGGGAAAATCTCTGTGTTTATCTGTTTTATGTTTTATGCTCTTGCTATTGTTTATTTATTTTTATAATATTCGTGTCTAGATAATTTTTGTTCAGGGTTAAAACCTACACTGAGAACGTGTACGTCGTCGATCGGCAGGGTCACCTGCAAGAGAACCTGCTGCATCCCGAGTAGAGCGGACCCATCTTGGAAGCGGTGGAGTATAAGGAACAATTTCACGAGCTGGAGGAGGATTTTCATCCTTACTGTCATCATCTGAACTAGAAGGAATGCTATTAAAAATAGAAGAGAGAGAGAGAGGTGGCACATATGCCAAATCAGGCTCGCAGGCCAAAGGTGGCACACCCGCCAAACTAGGCTCGCAGGCCGATATATTTTTGTCAAACTTTACATCTCTTCAAATGATTATATTTTTAGATTTGGGGTGAAGAAGTCTATATCCTTTGACATCTTCAGAATATCCAACAAAAATACATTTTTCACTCTGAGGTTCTAAGGCTTTATGTTTCGCATCGGGAATATGGGCCCAAGCATCACTTCCAAAAACACGAAAGTGACTTACATCAAGTTTGATTGAGCTCCAAGCTTCTTCTGGAGTTATATTCTTTAAAAACTTAGTAGGAGTGCGATTTACTATGTAATTTGCACAGTTAATGGCTTTTGCCCAAAAATTGAGACCAATTCCTTTAGATTGAAGCATACAATTAGCCATTTCTTTTAAGGTGCGATTCTTCCTTTCGGCTACACCATTTTTTTGTGGAGTATATGGAACAGTATGTTGCAATTGAATGCCATGCTCAATGAAGAAGTTGATAAATTTTTTGTTAAAATATTCTCCACCATTATCTGATCTTAACTTAAGAATTTGATGTCCAGATTGTTTCTCAACAAAGGCCTTAAAGGCCAAGAACATGTTAAAAACTTCACTCTTGAGTTTTAAGAAATATACCCAAGTGCGTCTGGAAAAATCATTAATGAAAGTTAAGAAGTACTTGCAACTAGAGAAAGAAACAACAAGAAGTGGACCACATAAATCACTGTGCACAAGCTACAAAGGGGCTGAAGCATGCCAAGAGGCACATTTGTCAAAACTATCCCGATGATGTTTTCCAAGTACACATCCGGAGCAAACACCATCTTGGAAAGATACCATAGGAAGGCCCGTCACCATATTTCCCTTACATAGAGTTTGAAGAGAGCGATAGTTTAAGTGACCAAATCGCTCATGCCAAAGTTTGCTCACATCATCATTATGAGCAACAAAAACAGAGGGAAGAGATGATGACCCAAAGTTGTCAAACTTATACAACCTTGTGGAATCATCAGGGAATTTATTAATATTATTATTAATAAATTATTATTATTATTACTCTTCGATGTGCGTGCCTTTTCTTGCACAAAAAACACAAAAAAACGAGCAATAAAAAAAAATGAAATACAAAGCCTTACGGAAGAATGTTAGATTCTCGGTTAGCCTTGCCGACAACTATCACTTTTTTCACTATTTCTGATTTCCCGAGATCGCACAAAGACGCAGGGAAAGAGCATACGTAGCAAAAAAAAAACCTTTTTCCTATTTCTGATTTGCCGAGATTGCATGGAGCGCACAACAAAGAGCATACACAGAGAAGAGGGTATAGATCTGGCAAATAATTAAAACCTTAATATAGAAAAGAAAAACCAAAATAAGCAGAACTATTAACAAATATAACTGCAAAATAGATGATTTATACCTCCAGATCTAAACTCACATAACTTGGGCAGCCAGAAAGATTTTCGCATGAAATGAAAGGTGTTCCTCACTGTAAAAGACGCTCCGGACACAACCGAGCAGTTCTCCAAGCCCAAAAATGTTCAGAAATAGTAGATATACAAAACAGCATTCGCATGTAGTCAAACCGGCTTCAGATTTTGATCAACAACAGACGCAGCCCTCAAAATAGCTCTGATACCATGTAGAGGTTTTTCGTTACACCAAAACTCGTAAGTATTGGTAAACTTCCAAATCGGTAACTAGGATCCCCAAGGTGGAAATTATGGATTCCATAGAGGTGTGGTGATTACTCCAACACCTCGCTCAAACACAGCTCGGGGAATCAATAACCCCCCTCAAACGCAACTCGGGGGAATCAAACCTGGGTCCAGGCTTTGATACCATGTAGAGGTTTTCCGTTATACCAAAACTCGCAAGTTTTGGTAAACTTCCAAACCGGTAACTAGGATCTCCAGGGTGGAAATTATGGATTCCATGGAGGTGTGGTGATTACTCCAACACCCCCCCTCAAACGCAGCTCAAGGAATCAATAGCCCCCTTCAAACACAGCTCGGGGGAATTGAACCTAGGTCCATGCTTTGATACCATGTAGAGGTTTTCCATTACACCAAAACTCGCAAGTGTTGGTAAACTTCCAAACCGGTAACTAGGATCCCTAGGGTGGAAATTATGGATTCCATAGAGGTGTGGTGATTACTCCAACACTCCCCTCAAATGCAGCTCGAGGAATCAATAACCCCCCTCAAACGCAGCTCGGGGGAATTGAGCTTGGGTCTAGGCTTTGATACCATGTAGAGGTTCGCCATTACACCAAAACTCGTAAGTGTTGGTAAACTTCCAAACCGGTAACTAGGATCACCAAGGTGGAAATTATGGATTCCATAGAGGTGTGGTGATTACTCCAACATATTTCTCTTTGAATTGTTTAAGGAACCTACATATGCATCATAAATCATGCTCTGACAGATTTTTGGTGTCGTGGAAGATGGCTCTCCAGATCTATGTAAAGCCCTCTACGATTACCCCATGACGCTGGCAAGAATTTAACAAGAGAAAAAACTACAAAAGCTACTCTAGATCGTTGGACTGGAAAATATGCTTCTCCATAATCATTTCGAGCATTGAATCCTTCAAATCATGGTAGGGATCCTCTAAGATTTTCACCATGAAAACACTTTCTCAAACCTTTATGTCGATATAAGCCAGGACAAGGCTCTCCCTTTTCTTGGATTTCCTCTGAAGGGAGTGTTTCTTACCAGAAGAATTTGGAGTGATTTTCATCGTAGACGAGGGGTTTTTTGGATTTCTTACTTTACTCTTTCTGACACGAACATCTCTCATGCAGACGACCATAGAAAATGGTAGACAATGTTGATTAGGACGAAAATTTGATGTTTTATAAATCACGATCCTTATATCATCCCGCCAAATAGTCGCACCCTTCGGCTTTCCATGTCTTTGCATTCACCTAAAAAATATCCTTTCCTTAACAATCATCTGCCACGTTGTTAAGCATAGAGCTTAACATGTTATGTTTTTGTTGAAGTAATTTTTTTCTTTCTTAAGTTTGTTTAATCTATTAATATGAAACACAATATACAGAGCGAGATTCACCTCCATGGTTGCAAAACTATCCAACTCTAGAGGGAAGCATAGTAAAAAAAACATAGTATAGGCTGCCCAGAAATGGGAAACCGACCCAAAAAGTGTTGCCCTTAAACGGGAAACCAACATACAGAAAGTGTCCCAAAAAACTGAATTTGCAGAAGAAACTATTACTGCTAAGATTAGTACATTCAACGTGTTCTAACTTGCAGTAATTCATTGACAAAAATCCCAAAAAAAGAGGAAGAAGACCTATCATTGGGCTAGCTATTAATGTGGGGAGGAATCTCTTCCACAATTCGGTAGCTGTAGTCATCCTCCATGTCATCCTCATCTTTTTGGGAATGCTGGGCTGAGTTCTTAGAAGAGGAGGGAGAGCTTGTATTCTTCAAATCCTTATCCACGCGCGCTGAGTTGCCGCTGCCTGTGCCTGTGCTACTAGAAGTCTGTGAGCAAGATTTAACTGGGACAGCTGTAGATTTTCTGGTAACCGGAGGAGGCATAACAAAAATGGTAGACTTCTTTCTGCATTTTCTATAACTAGAGGCGAAGTCACCAGACTGCTCCTCCTGAAAACCCACCGAAATTGTCGCTGTGACTCACGGCTTATCCATGGTGCTGTTGAAGAGGAAGCGGGCTTCATCGCTGACTGAAGGCTGGTAGGTGCAGTCATCATGGATAGAATGGAGCAAATGAGAGCCACTGCCACCCCTTCCACCACCACCCCTTCCACTGCCACACCTTCTGCACCTCATATGATGCCGACGTGGCATTCTTTGCTTGCTGAAGGCAGAGAGAGAGCGCTGAGAGTCTGAGCTAGGAGACAGAGATGTAGAGTGAGATGAGAGGAAAGCAGAGCGGGTGGACGAAGAGGGTTGAGCAAAGAGCTGAGACGAATTCTGAGTGGTGATGACTGGCGAAGACGGAGAATGGAAGCTATGAAGAGCCGAAGGACCAGCTTCGCTATGAGGAGATGGAGTGCCTGCTACTCTGGTGGACTGGGAGGAAAAACGGAGATAGAAGTGAAGCGGTGGACTGGAGCTTAGAAGCCGAGGCAGATTGAAGGCTAAGGAAAAGGAATGACGAATAGGGGGACGCATCTCCATTGAATGCGTCAAGTAGGTAGAGTAAATGCTGAGCGAGCGAATGTGGAGTGCAGAATGCGTTAAATCAAGGGTCTTTAAGGTAGAGGTACTGCAATCAGGTGCAGGCAGGTGGCCTGGCTAGATGTCGCCATCGAAGCCCGTCACCATCAAACCATTAACAATCACCTGCATCCAAGCTTGTTGAAGTAATTATTGCATCTTTATGAAATTCGTAATTTTTACTTTGGTGATCTAGTTATTGGTTTGGAAGTTTACCAACACTTACAAATTTTGATATAATGAAAAACCTCTACATAGCTAAATGAATCTTGGCTAAATAAGTCTTGAACGACTATTTGGAACTACTTTTAAAGCATTCCATTTCCATCGCGCTAGGTAAATAACTAATACTATAACTGTAACTAATCCTAATATGGCAAAAATACCCCCCGAATTGTCAATTTGAATTTTTCCAGATTCGGCTAAGTATATCCACTACAATCCCCATGGTAATATAGCAACCATTTTTTCGCTAGACTTGGAGTGTGTCATTGTTTTCTAATTCGAGTATTATATTAGAAAGATTCTCTGCCAATTTCTCATGTGTGCGACTAAACGCCCGAACAAAAGCCATCAATCTATCTAAATGAGATTACATACAAACCGAAAAAAATGGATTGGAGATCATGAATAGTAAGTTTTGTAGATGTTTGAGTGCTTTTAACTGAAATCAAATTATAGTGGAAAGTGGAAAATATGAATGACATACAAATCTTGAGTTTTGTTTGGTGAACGTTCTTCCATCAAAGGTGAGGATACCGCAATTTTTTGCTAGTAGGGATTCCATCTATGGACTCTATGATGTCACATACCTTACCACTAAACAAAGCATTAAAATAGTCAGCTTCATGGTTTAAAAGTTTTGTGCTTCAATAATTGGTGTCTTAACTAAAGTCGACATAATTTAATGGTGTGTGACCTCCACTTCCAGCTTTATTCATGAATGATTTTCACTTCAAGAAATATATAGCCACTTGCATCTAGATGCAAATTCTTTAGGTTAGACCATATTAGATAAATCATTACAACTATATAGATATATATATATATATATATATATATATATATATATATTTTTAATAAAAATAAAGTTCAATTTAACCTCGTATGGTTAGTCAATTTATAACAAAGGAAAATTTAATAACCTAATTTTGCTTAGAACATAATCTTGAAGTATAACATAATCTTGAAGAATTAACCTCTAAAGATCAGCTTGTTTAAAAGTCAATAAAAGACTTCATGACCAACCATACATAGATTATTTCACTGGTGGGTTGATAATATGAACTTGTAAGATAGTCTCTCGCCATCCACCTTATGCCTTTTACATCTAATTAAAACTAATTAAAATCTTATTTGGTAGCAAGAACTTCCCAAATCTTGTATTCTTTTCATGTATTTTTCGTGTATCTTTGCAATTTTAGAGGCAATTCCTAGTATATATTTCTTTATAAGAAAGTGTTTGTGTAGTGAAATTGACTAGTATATTTTTATGTTGTAAAAGAATTTAAATAACTATTATGTTGTAGTGAAAGTGTTTGAGATGACCAATTTCTTTTTTCCAAGCTAAAATGGATTTAATGTATGGATTTTTTTTTTAATGTATGCATTCCTTTTACAAACTTGCATAAAATTACTTTTTTTTGTTGTTGTTGTTGTTGTTGTTGTCGTTGTTGGTCAAATGTCGTAGATAAAATTGGATACTTTTGTATTAGTAAACGATTATTCAGTGACCAAAATATTCTAAATATTTATAGATTTGTAAAAATTTGTTTTATAAACAAAAAGATTGAACTTATATTCCATTAAATCATATTACTTTCTGATGAAACTATTGCATACATATTTTATTGAAGCATTATTAAAGAGACATTTACACGTTTTGATTGTAGGTGAAACATTTAATAAAAAAAATTATTATTTAAATTTTCTTTATTTTTAAATATTTTTAAGCATTGCTTTTAATATATATATATAACAAGTAAAAATAATATTTAAATTCAGCCTATGTGGTGTAGAGCAGTAGGTGATGGGGTGCACTCTTAAGGCACTCCATTTGCAAGGTCACTTCTAACATTATCTTTCTTTAGAAGATTATATGACTTCATGTCATTGAATGTAGCTACCAAATTTCCTATGGGTCATTTTTTTCTTACATTTTCACAAATTGCATGTTTTTCTATGTATTTCTATTTCATACACAATAATATGAAAAATTCAAATAAAATATAAATGTAATTAAATAATTTAGGTATTATTAAAAATGCACAAAATCTAATATAATATAGTTTTTCATTATTTAAATTGGAAAAATTTAATAGCTCTTATATGTCAAATTTCGAATGGTTAAAACCCTAAGTTGAGACCCTAGAGTCTCAAATTTAGATTAAAAACAAGATACCAAAAACTATTGAAATGTTGATCAAGTTAAAAGGGTAAAGGAACTATACATGTTAATTTCTAATTTTATTTGCAATCAATGTACATGATGGATAAAGGAACTATACATGTTAATTTCTAATTTTATTTGCAATCAATGTATTGATTTCAATGTAAATGTTGATTTATTATCTGATGCAATTATATGGATGGTCTACTTTAATTTCAAAGTAAATAGATTAATAATCTGCATTGATTTTAGTGTATGTGATCATTTATGATCTAATGTAACTAGATTGATGATGTATGTTAATTTCAAGGTAAATAGATTAATAGTGTACATTGGTTTCACCAGACTTGTCAATTTTTTTATCAAATGTGCCTACATCCATCTTAACCAAATCCACCTTAATCTAGATCAATCTTGAAAGGTCCACATATGACTAACAATAGAGGAAGAGGAAGTAATACTTTTACAAAAAAGTAAATAAGTTTGATTTAGAAAGCCATCAAAGTCTCAAAATCAAATAAAAAACAAGATACAAAAAATTATTGAAATTTTCCTTAAATTAAGGGTGTAAAGCCATATGTAAGGCTCTAACTAGGGTTTAGATTACTTTGACATTAGTATTTTTTTTTTTACTGAAATAAATGCATTTATTTTAGTGTATATGTTAATTGATAATCTTATTGGATTGATTGCTCTAAATGTATTGATTTCAATGTATATGTTGATTTCTAATCCTATTTGATTAAGTGCACTAGGTGCATTATGTTCTGTATAAATATAAATTTCTAATTGTATGTAATTAGATGGATGATTTGTAATAATTTAAAATTAAATAGATTAATAATGTGCATTGATTTCGCATAGATGTTGATTTTTAATGATATTTGATTAATTGCACTAGGTGCAATGATTTCAATGTATATGTTAATTCATAATCTAATGTAACTAGATAGATGATTTTCATTAATTCAAAGTTACAAAAAGATTAATAGTGTGCATTGAATTCAGGGTAGATGTTGATTTCTAATCTTATTTGATTTTTTACACTAACATGCATTGATTTTAGTGAATATGTCTATTTATGATATGAGTAACTAAATGGATGATCTACATTAATTTCAAAGTAAATAGATTAATAGTGTACATTGATTTTAGTGTAGATGTTGATTATAATTATAATAATAATAATTATTATTATTACCATCGAGAATCGGTAACTTGTTGGAGTAATATGGGCTAGACCCAAGATCAAACCTAGAGGTTACCACTATAGCACCAAGAGTATATCCAAAAACCTGCTAGTCAAAGATACTAGGAATTTATGACTTATTTTTTTTAGGTTTTTGTGGTTGGATTGTTGATCAATGGTGGAAGATCCATAGATTTGAATGTTTCAGCTGATGTTTCAGGCCCACTAGCGGGTCCATCTTTAATACATGATTGTTGATCACTAGTGGAAGTTCCACAAATTTGATAGTTTCAGTCGACGTTTCGAAACTACCAGTCAGATCCATCTTCAAGATATGGAATTTATGACTTAGCAAGAACCAAGACTACATGAGGGCGGGGAAGACTACTCCTTGAGCCTTTTCATGATGAACCAAGGATGTCCCCCTATGGGATTTGAAACTAGGCAGAGGGGATAACATTTTAGTGTCCCAACCACTTGGTGATTTCTAATCCTATCTTGCAAAGCTTCATGCAAGATTGTCCATAAATCATCTAACAATCGTTAAAATTTAAATGTGTGGAGCAACATCTGCACATCCTGAAAATTTGGTGGAACCCATTGTCATCTTTTATCTTCCTTCATTTTTGAATATTGTCCTTGCATACCTTCTCTCTATGATTTTGTTTTGTGATGCAACTTATCTGAAATCATAGTAAGCCTTTAACTCCTTTATGCAAGAAAACAACAAAATTTCATACAAACTGAAATGATAAAGGAATGGATAGAACGTATTGAATTTTCAATGTATTGGTGAGAGGAATATGGTTTGATATGATTGAATTTTAGTCATGTGTGGATTTCTCAAGACAATATTTTCTCCAGTTACACCCTCTTTCACATTTTCCATCATTTAAAATCTTTACATTGTCACTTTGCATTCAAATTGTTTATTGATAATAGACATCCATTCAACAATCGAGTATAAGGGTGATGTATAATTCCATTTGTGCTCAACTGAAAGTTGAAAAGTGTCCATTAAAAAAATACTTTCAATAAAAAACATTATTGACTATAATAAAGACATAGATAATTATACTTATTTGGTTAGTTATAATCAAAAGCATTATAAAACATTTAATACTCACATTCTCATTGTGCTCACTTGGTTGGTCCATATTTCACTTTCACTCTTGGAGTAATAAAAAAATTATTTCAATATCTATATTATTTAATATAATTGTATATAACTTTACATAGATAAAAGCATTAAAATTAAAATTAAAAAACAAAAAACATATATTTCTCTTATAGATATTTCAACATTGAACTAAATAATTTGTTTGAATATCATATTGACTAATATAGAGACAAAAAAATATGTGTAAAAAATGTGTGTAGAGAGAGATCGTGTTAATGTTTATCTTAGTAAAATATTTCAATGTTTAAAAGGAAAAAGTAATTAAAGATAAAATTATTTAGTCACTTATTAATAAGAGGAAAATGTGTAACTCATTCAATTTTTAATTTAAAATATTAAAGATAATAAATTATTGGAATACGCAATTTAAACAATGAAAAATTACACATGATCTATATAGAGATACACAAAAGATTACTATGGGTCTATCTTAATCAAGGATTTATCAAGCACTAAAGGGATGTGTAAATTTGTTCTACATTTTGGAAGTTTTCTAGAGATATTTTATGCTCAAATTTTGAAAATATGATATGAATTTCTTTAAATTACTTCACACAATGTGACTACTTTAGGGGTTTCCACGTCGCTAAGTCCATTTATGCATTATAAAACCCATTTTAAACAAGAAAAAAAACTAGATATGACCAAAAATGATTTAGTCAAATTCAAAAAAAAAAAACTCTAAAACTTAAAATAGTTACACAACACCATTTTTCATCATTGAAGATATTAACACTTTCTATCTTCTTAACAAACTGAGATACGAAGAAAAAATGAAATTAAAATTAAATGACTAATTTATTTACATGTCTAATAAATTTTATGCTATTTTTCATAACTAAAACTAATTTAAATCCATATTAACTCCTAATATATTGTGTTAAGAAGAATCAAATTTCTTAAGTTATAATTTTTTTCACTTTAACATAAAAAAAAATAAAAAAAATAAAACTAATTAAAATAAACAAATAATCAAATAATATTCTAAACTAAATTCAAATTGTACAAACAGAAAAATAAATACAATTCATTCTCCTCTTGGTTACTAGGAAATTAATTAGAAAATGCAGACTCATGGTCATTTCCAAAATACATTTGCAAGAGATTACTTTTCAAAGCCACATCTCCAGATGCGGTCATTTCGGTTTCACGACTTCACACTCCACTCGCATCGATGCTGCTGCTTCCAATATTCGTTTCCAGAAAATTAAATTTGAAATCCGCATTTTCGGATGCGGTCATTTTGTCTTTTTAGATTTCATGATCATGACTTTTGTCTTGTCGGTATTAACTGTCATACCGATGTTGGAGAGTAGTCATGAAGAATCTAGAGCTATTTGGCAAGGTCATCATGGATTTTTGCAAAAAGAACGATATCATCGGCATAGAGGAGAAGCGTAATGAGAACACCAACAAGCTCGGTACCCTTTCACCCTGTAGATTCCAAACACTCCTCTAGCTTATTGATGTATATTACAAAAAGGGTAGGGGATAGGGGACACTCTTTCTTAGCTCCAATATCGCATTTAATGTCTTTAGACCACCCCTCGTTGGTCTTAAGCTTGGCACTAATGGTCTCGTAGAGACCGATCACAAAAATCATCAACTCAGGCAGGACCATGATCTCTTTAAGTCTCTCCCAAATTTTAGCTCGAGGAACAATTTCGAAGGATTTTCTAAAGTCCACAAAGCAACAGAAGTGATCGGCTTTACTATTGCGACATTCCTCCGCAATGATTCTAAGAGTGACCAGATGGTAAATAGTCGAGTGAAGTCTCCTCAAAGCAACTTGTCCTTTAGCTATTTTTCCGTGGCTTTCAAGCCAAAGGCTAAGATTATTCTCCAAAATGAGCCCGTAAAGCTTGGCCATGATATGGCTAACCATAATGGTCTTGTAGTTAGATGGAACACTCGTGTCCCCATTTTTAAATATAGGTACAATAAGGCTTTGTGTCCAAAGCCGAGGGAAGCCATGCATTACAACCAAATTGAGAAGCCTATGGAGATAAGGAATGAGGATTTATATTCCCATTTGAAGGATCTCAGCTTGGTATCCTTCAATATCTTTAGCTTTCCCATTAGCAAGCTTATTAATACCAGACTCAATGTCGTAAAGAGAGAATACATCTTCCTTAATTGGAGTGATTAAGGTGCCCATAGTGTTCGAAGAGTCATACAACTTCTTAAGATAATTGTCTCATTTTTCTAAGGGGATAGAATGGTTATCTTTGGTTTTACGGACAAGAACATTCTGCCAAAACTTTTTGGGCGCGACTTTAGAAAGGTGGAGAAGATCACCCCGTCTTTTATTAATATATGATCTTTTCTTCCTCTTGATGATATTTTTGTATATATTAATAGTATGCAGCTTAATGAGTCCATTAGGAGCGACTCTGATCGCTTTCCTGTCAATTTCGCAATCTTTATCATACCATGGATTGGAAATTATATTCGACTGCTTAAACGAAATCTCATTAGAAAACTTGCTAATGGTGTTGGAAAGGATAGTAGTCAAATGGTAATAAATTTGATGAATGTTATTATTATAAGAGGTTTCCTAATATTGCTTCAAACTCTATTTAAAACAACATATTGTTCAGGTGGGGTTGACAAGACAATGGAAGATTTGATGATACCAGCAAGATTTGATGATACCAAATTTTGACTAAATCGATGTGGAATATGTATCTCAAGTGGGGTTAGCATAATGATTCCAATGTTTAACTAATGTAATAAGGAATAAAGAAAAATGTCAGTTTACATAATAATAAAATATCCTAGATCCATCTTAATCCCGGATCTAGCAAGCTCCTAGAGGGATCAAATATCTTAATATGCAAACCTCTTTTAGAGTGAAAAGAGATTTGATCCCTCTCGGCCCTTGGTAAATCCCTAGTTAAGATGGATCTAGGTTGGTTTAATTTCCTCTTTAAATATGCTATATTACACATGAAAAGAGATTTGATCCCTCTTCGCCCTTGGTAAATCCCTAGTTAAGATGGATCTAGGTTGGTTTAATTTCCTCTTTAAATATGCTATATTACACATGAATACCATGGGTCAGTGTCATGGGTTCTCAATACCATTAGACATTTTTAGTTTTATTATTAATTTATTTTTATTTTATTTTGACCAAGTTAAAATGTATGCATTACATTAATCTTTTTATTTAATTTACCTAATTTGACTTAGTCAAAATGTTAAACATTACATTACAACATCTCCACTAGGCTGGAGAGCCTGACCCAATTAGGTCATATCGACAACTAGTTAAATATGCATAACATATTTTTTTTTCTTTTTTATTATAGCTGGAATTTCTTTTCTATTTAGAGAATATTTTACTTTTACTTTAAGAGGGACAAACATACTTACACATAGCCTTCACGCTGGGTTGTAGAATGAATATTATACTTGAAATTGTGATTTTGTGATTTTCATGACACTATTATAATTGAAGATTATATTTAAAGATGAAAAAATTTCATATGTACACCTATATTAAATCACAATTTCAAAATATTTAATAATAACCATTTTAACTTTTTAACACACCAAAATTACATATATAAATATAGATATTTGCCCATAAACAACAACTTAATTGTAATTGCCATATTATAAAATCTTATGTAAAACATTCAAATTCAAAGTTCAAATTATATATATACAAATAAAAATTTAAAATAAAATAAATAATTATTTTCCAACAAAAAAAAAAAATTCGAAAAATAATGTAACAAGATTCTTACTCAGAGAGATTTATCTTTACTTGACCAGAAAGATTATCCATAAATAAACTTTGTTATAATACCTTGAGCCAATACATAGTTTATCAATACCACATGTCTTTAAAACTATGCAAAAAAGATATCATTACTTTGGAGATAAATATCAACCTTTAATTTGGAAACATTATTAAAAATATTCTTAAATATTCCATGATGGTTAATTCCGTACCATTCATTTAATATTTATTAAACAAAAATCAAAATTTTAAAAATCCTATTTCAAAACAAACATCCCTATCAACATAATTAAATTAAAATATAATTTTAAATTAAATTATTATAAAATAAATTGACAAACTTTCATTATAATATCCGTTAATATTAAATAACAGAAACCTTATAAAACCTGTGATGGAAACGACCCAAAAATACCTGTAAGGGTAATATGCCATGATATAATATACCCAACTAACCTCACAACATTTTTTTTAATCACATGAATGTATCGGAACCGTTAATAAGCAAACAATATTAGAAATTTTAGTTCTCGATATTTGAAATATGGATACAACCGGAGCCTAACTGGCAAGTTTATTATCTTATAGTTTGCGGAAATAAGGACATTAGACTTCTATTGACTAGGTGAGAAGCATGATGGGAGCCGTATACAAAAATAATAAAAATATCAAATACGAGCCAACTGTTGATAATGGTTCCCTTTGTGACCATTGGGTCCTTAAGGTCCATGTGCACACCAGCGCATATAATGGTATTCTCATTATATTATTTTTAAAAACTGTTGAAATGAACCATAATTTGTTGTATAATTGTTCAAACATTTGTTTAATGAATTCCATAAAGTGGCATTATTGTTAAGAAATAAATTTTGTAGTTTGAGTCAACCACCTACCTACGAGTGCATTTCATTTTTTTAACTTCAACTTTTTAATTTTATAAAGACTAATCAATCAATATGGTATGAATGTAATGGGTATCACATAGCCATTAGCCTTCCAAAGTCTGATATTGAATTTCAACATTTCAATTTTATAAACACTAATCAATTAATATGGTATTGAAATTATTTGATGGGAGGAAAATACATAGTTTAATTTTTCAAATTAATGTTTGAAAATAAATTAAGTTTTTTTTGGAAATTTGCAAATGAACGTTGGTTCGTTACTATTTTTCAAAAAAATTTAAAATTGAAATTAACACTTCACAATTTTTTAATAAGAATGGAAAACAATGCCTCTAGATATAGTTTACAAAAATTGAGTTGTAGAGTTTACATTGAAAATCTTATATCATTCAATTTTAATTAAACAATATAATTACAAAAAAAAAAAAAAAACTCTAACTACTAATAAAAATATTGATCTAAGATAATATATAACTACTAGTAATCTAAAATACTCTATCACTATTAATAAAAATATTCTACAACTATTATAACTACTAATAAAAATATTCTAAAATAACTAATAATCTAATAATCTAAAATAAAGAATAAGTAAAAATATTCAAAACTAAATAATAATCTATAACTACAGTTAAAAATATTCTAAAATATTATTTGAAAGTTATTCACTTAATAATTATTAATAAATAAATTTAAAAAAATTAAAATTGAAATTAACACTAAACAATTTTTTAATAAAAATGGAAAACAATACCTCTATATATAGTTTACAAAAATTGAATTGTAAAGTTTACATTGAAAATCTTATATAAATAAAAAAAAATTTACATTCAAAAAAATAAAACAATTACAAAATAATATATATATACTTTTTTAATTACTTAAAAAACAAATTACAAACACAATTTTATATCATTAAACTTAAAATAAACTGAAATACTGGAAATACATCTTTGAAAATTATCAAAACACATAAATAAAAATTTTGACTAAACATTAGAAATAAACATACAAAACTTAAAACTTACAATTTGATATTATTAACCCTGAAATGAATTAAAATACATCTTCAAACCCTTAGGAGCAAAAAGCGGAGTGGGTCGAACTTGTCCCGTAGAAGAATGTTGCTCCAGTAGTTTCACCAGAACTCCCTGCGCTGGTGGCACACGAGAAGAATGCCTTGTTTTCCCAACAAAAAGATTTTCATTCCGTTTGATGCACATTTTCCACTAATTTTTACTTTCTTTCAAAAAGCCTCTTATTCCATATCATAATTTACCTGGTTCAAAAAATATTTAATTACACATAAACTTATTGTGATGTAAATATGCTTAGTAATGGTGAATAAGCACCTGAAAATATCTCCTAAAATGATTAAAAGTAAATAAGCAGAATGTACAGTTTGATACAAGTTTGAACTGTAATATCATTAAGCTTGAAATAAACCGAAATACCAGAAATACATTTTTGAAAATTATCAAAAAGCATAAATAAATATTTTGACTAAGAATTAGAAATAATCACACAAAACTTATAATTTTATATTATTAACTCTGAAATGAACCAAAGTACATCTTCAAACCCGTAGGAGCAGAACGCTGAGTGAGTCGAACTTGTCTCCTGGAAGAATGTTGCTCCAGCCCTTGTTTCACCACAACTGTCTGCAGCGGCACAGGAGAGGAATGCCTTGCTTTCTCCAGAAAAAAGATTTTCATTCCGTTTGATGCACATCTTTCACATATTTTCATTTGGTCTCATGCACATCTTCAATCTTTTCTTGTTTTTCTCTTTTGTGGATGTGATTCTGTTCTTTGATTATTCGCAGAACTTGAATAAAAAAGAGATTAAAGTGATTGCATATAAATAAAAGAAATAAATTCAAGAAAGAGGTAGTTAGTAGAGCGTAAATGAAGAAGGTAGTGGATCTAATGGCTTAAAACATTTCAATTGTCTAACATTTGATCCAATGGACCAAAAAAGGACACATTGACATCTAGGGGAGTTGTTTTCAAATAATAACACCTTACGACGTAAATATATTGTGTTAAAAAAAAATCAAATTTCTTAAATTACAATTTCTTTCTTATTAACAAAAAAAAAAAAAAAACAAAAAAACTAATTAAAATAAACAAATAATCAAATAATATTCTAAACTAAACTCATATCGTATAAACAGAAAAATAAATACAATTCATTCTCCTCTTGGTTACTAGGAAATTAATTAGAAAATGCAGACTCATGGTCATTTCCAAAATACATTTGCAAGAGATTTCTTTTCAAAGCCACATCTCCGGATGCGGTCATTTCGGTTTCACGACTTCACACTCCACTCGCATCGATGCTGCTGCTTCCAATATTCGTTTCAGAAAATTAATTTTGAAATCCGCATTTCCGGATGCGGTCATCTCGGTTTCTTGACTACACCCGCATCGATGCTGCTGGAGCTGTCGCGATAACTCTTAGAGCGCGTGGAATTATTTTCCTGCAAATAACGTATGTAGTTCCGATGATGTGAAGTTGCGAATTCCAACAAAATTTTATTATTTTTATGAAGATTCAATGGTCCGAGAGGAAATATTTTCTCGTAATTTTTGGCAGAGGAAGAGGTAATGTAAATGATTGATGGGTTAGCCGTTAATTTGTGCCATGTTTAACGATGATTGATATTTCTTTCAAATCCAAAGAAAGTCAAATGCTGTCGATATGATTGATATTTCATTAAAATCTAAAAGAAAGTCAAAAGCTATCAATTTTTTTAAAATACAAACATAAGTAGGGAACGGACTTCAAATTTTGGCAGCAATTAATTTAATATTGACCGGACAAATAATTTGACCAAAATTTTGTGAGTGGATATCAAAATAATTGGGTTAAAGGAAATTTACTTTAATTTTATTCTTTCAAAATTGCCCATTTTCTGAAAACATGAACAAAGTCCGCTAAGAAAGAGATGCTGGTGTCTCTTAGAGCATATGAATTGGACACTGCTCGATTGCTGAAAAGAAATGGAGGACAACTCAAGAGATGGACTATGGGAAAGATTGAAGGAGATGGAAGAGGCGAGAAGAAAAATTCTCCTATTCAAAGAACAGTCATAGAGACTTAAAAATAGAGCAATCTGGCTACGTGAAGGTGACAAGAACACAAGGTTTTTCTATGCATTTGCTACAGGGAGAAAAATAAAAAACACAATATGGAGGATCAAGGTAAATGAGACATCATTTAATTCTCAGAAAGATATACAAAATGAAGCGGTTAAATACTTTTATAATCTTTATAAGACTAGGGAGGAGCAGCTTTACGAGGAAAAAATGTGGGCAGTGAAGGAGATATCACAAATGTTTGATGAAGGTAATCTACAGGAATTTCAAAAGCCGATAAGTAAAGAGGAGATATTAAAGGTCTTAAAATCTTTTGCAGTTGACAAAAGTCCGGGACTCGACGGATGGACCCCGGATTTTTTCATTTACTTTGCGGAATTTTTTGTTGAACACATCCGAGACATGGCGGAGGAAGCAAGGACTACAGGTAAGGTAAGTGGAGCTCTAAATTCAATGTTTTTAGCTCTGATTCCTAAAGCTAAAGGGGCAGTTCCTTTGATGATTTCCGTCCGATTTCATTATGCAACATGCTGTATAAATTTATTTCAAAGACAATAGCAGAAAGGATTAAGACAATTTTATCCAGATTCATTTCCCCTGAACAAGCGAGGTTCTTAAAGGATAGGAGTATCCATGATGCAGTGGCCTCCACCCAGGAAGTTATCCATTCGATACACTCAAAGAAATTGAAGGCGATGGTTATGAAGATAGACTTGAGTAAAGCCTATGACAGGGTTGATTGGGGGCTGTTAAGGCTGATTTTATATAAGATCGGCCTTGATAGGGTTTCTGTCAATTGGATCATAGGGTGTGTTTGTAACACCTCTATGGCAGTCATTATCAACGGTGTTGCAACAAGTTTTTTCAAGCCAGGCTATGGTTTGAGGCAAGGTTGTGCTCTTTCCCCTCTTTTGTTTATTCTTGTTATGGATACACTTAGCACTCAGTTAAGTATAGCAATCAGATCGGGATGCATCAAGGGGATTATAATTTCATAGTGCAGAGAGAAAACTCATAATTTTTTTGTGGATGACGTTATGCTTTTTGGAATGTTTAATAAGAAGGTGTGGCAAGTCATTTATGACATATTCACAAAATTCCATAGGGCAACAGGTATGCTGTCAAATAATGAAAAATCCTACATATATCATGAGGAAGATGTTGAGGATCTGGCTGTTGCGATTGGTGCTATGTTTAACATAAAAAAATCCCCTTTGAGTCCAGGTTTCAAATACTTGGGGTTCCATATGAAACCCAATAAATATTGTATTAAGGACTGGCAATGGATGATAGAAAAAGTAAAAATAAGAATTCAGGGATGGACATCAAAGTGGCTATCAAAAGGAGGAAGACTCGCCTTGGCTCAGGCAGTTTTACAGCAAATTATGGTATACTGGGCTCATATTTATGTGATTCCCACTAAGATACTAAAATGTATAAGGAGCATTATAATCAACTTCTTATGGAATGGGGGCAAGGAGGAAGGTAAGATTCATTTAGCAAAATGGGAACTGATAATGAAACCAAAAGAATTCAGAGGATGGGGTCTTAAAGATTTACACATATTCGGCAGGGCTCTTATCATGAAGTTTATTTGGAGAGGCCTAAACTCTAAAGGAATATGGAATGAGATTATAAGGTATAAGTATTTAAAGAATGGTAGTATGGAAGACCTTTATTTGTTGGGATGGCAGAACATTAAGGGGGGGTCAATCATTTGGAATGGTTTTAAACAAACTTGGCCATGTTTCTCAAAAAAATTAAATTGGCATTTTGGAGACAGGGCCAAGATTTTAATTGGTCACCTTGGTTTGCAAGGTCATCAATTTTTGTCCCTCCCAGTGATGATCTAATTTGACAGCTTAACGATATGGGTTATTTCTTTCTGGTTCAAACTGTTAAGGAATCGATCATTGGGAGCCCAAGATGGAAGACAACCATGGACTTTAAATTTCCAGGACATTTGAAGGAGGAATGGAAGGAGTATAACAAGGATTTAAGGAGACAAGGTTTGTTTATGGACAGAGGAGGTGATAAGGTTTTATGGAGGAAAAAACAAAATGCCTATTGTGAGGGATTCTTACATCAATTTAATGAGCACAAAAGCCTCAACAACAGAGATTAGTGTTTATCGTAAAATCTGGGGGAGCAGTGCACAAACAAAGATGAAGATTTTATTGTGGTTGGTCCTCTGGGATAAAAATATAACATGGGACACTCTTCAAAAGAAAGGGTGGAATGGGGTGGGCTTTTGCAGATTTTGTATGGCAGGTGCTGAGAGTAATCATCATCTTTTCTATGACTATGTCTTTGCAAGGAGAGTTCTGGAAATATTGGGAAGGTTCTTCAATCAGAAGGTACTAGCTCTGTCAAATAAAACTGATTTTATCACATTGTGGTATAGGAGTAATACATCATTGAGGAATATTCCATCGACTTATCATTGGTATATTTGGTGTGGTCGGAACAAATGGATCTTTGAGGAAGAATGTTGTAGCCCTGAGAATATTGCTAGCATTGTCATTCAAAACTGGGATGCTATGAAGTCTTCAACGAGACCTCCAGAGGACCTATCAAAAAGAATGAGACCGCATGAGATTCACTATTCGGTAGGGTTCTTTGATGGAGCCTCCCAACAATCTCAGTGCGGGTGTGGAGCTTGGTTAATGATCTCACCAAACTGCCACTACAAGATTTATTGGTATGGAGGCTTTGGAACCAATATGAGGGCCGTAGTCTTAGCACTATGGGGTTTAACGTGGTTTTCCACTCATCTATGTATTGAGAATATGTGGGTTTATGGTGATTCTAAAGTCCTCATAGATCATCTTAACAGGGGCACTGCTATTAATTCTGGAACCCTGAAGACCTGGCTGGACATAATTAAATCATTAAGAAAAACTTTCTCTTATATCCAGTTCAATCATATTTTTTGGGAGAAAAACTATTAGGCATACAGATTGTCGAAGAAATGCTTGCAGGGAGTTTTTGGAGATATGCACTACACGATGTTTGACTCATCAAGAATAGGTGCTACAGGGACGGTCTGTTTCTTTTGAGCTCGCGACGTCTATAATTTTTTGGATCAAGGTTCATGGTAATTGAGTTTATCTGATGGTTTTTGTTTTTACATATCTTAAATGAAAATTGAAGTGATATGGAAAGACGAAGGAGCAAAGATTAAAGAACGGGTAAGGTAAATTTTAGAAAGATAATGAAGGCCACTGAACTTTACAGGACCTTTTTTTGTGGGGGGGGGGGCATGTATGGTGCCTATTTTTGGTCGTTTTTTAAAGCCAAAAGAATTTCTGTTGGGATCATTTTGATGTAAGAGCATGGGTCTTACTACATGCTGAATGATAGTATTAAAAGTTAATTATATGAACTGGAACTTTATCAAGTGCTGAAATGTAAGTTTTATTTTGATGAGTTTTTATAACATGATCTGGTACATAATATAAACCAGAAGTTTTTTCTGCTGGAAAAAAAAGAACAAAGTCTCCTAAGAAGTAGTTCAGGAAACTACTCGTCACATGCAGCTAATATTTATGCTTTATATCCACTTGAAGTATTGGATTCATCACATCCATCATAGAAAATCAAGTTTGGCTAAAAATAAATGTATGAACAAAGTTATCGATTAAAGGAGAAAATTGAGGTAGCAAAAAAACACTTGATTTTAAAAAGTTTTTTTTTTAATGTCATAATTTTTAAGTAGATTTTAAAAAGTGGTGATCTTCAATTACCTATTTTTTGTTTAGAGTGATGATTTTCTTGTTGGTAATAAAACATAAAAATAAAATTAAAAACAAAACAAAAAAACTCATATATATAATCAATAAAAATTTAAAAATAAAATAAAATTAGCTTATAAAAAAAATTTAAAAAAAAACACAAATTTTAAAAATGATTAAAATTAAAAAATTAAAATTAAGAAAAGAAATTGAAATACAAAAATAAAATAAAAATTAATTAAAATTTAATCGTTTAAATTAAAAAATAAAATTAAAAGAAAATAAATATTAAAAAATAAATATATAAAAAAAAATTAAAACACAAAAAAAAAAATGTTTAACTAGTACCTGCTCCGCTTGTCCAAATTGAAAGGTCCAGTGATATAAATCGACTACTTCACTCTCTTAATGGACCATTAATGGACAATGTGGAGAATACACGAGGGTAGTGATAGATTAATAAATTTTTAGAGGAGTTGTTTTTTTTTTGGGTGACATTTTGGAAATTATTTAGGTGAATTTTTTTTATTTAATTTTTTTAAAATTATGAAAGAATTCATTGAAAATATAAGTTTGATGGGTAATTTTTACACAATCTAAGTGCAGTTGAATTCATAGAGTTTTTCATCTCTAATTCTAACACTAGAAACTCCAAAAAATCACACTAAAAACAATTCCATTTTTAAATAATTTTTATTTCTATTCCCTAATTTTTCTTCCTATCTCTTAGCTCTCCTTCAAGACACTAGCAGTCTAAGACGAAGAATATGTTAAGCATTCAATTGTCAATTTAAATAAAAATGTAAAAATCAACACATCTTAAGCATTCAATCACAACCATCAATTTAAATAAAAATGCAAAAGTCAACCCATCTAGGTGTATATAGATATGCCTATCCGCAAATAAAATTACATTTTTTTGGCCATTCAATCACGGCAATCAATTTAAATAAAAATGTAATGGCCATTCAATCAAGGCAACCAATTTAAATAAAAATGTAAAAGTAGATGTGTATATAGATATGTAAATAAAATTACATTTTTTTTTTCTCTAAATGTTCTAGATGAAATTAAAATTGTATATTTGTATTAGTAAATCATTATTCTGTCACAAAAATATTCTACATAGAAAAAACATTTTATAAACAAAAAGATTGAACTTATATTCCATTGACTCATATTACGGTGAGGCTTATTTCCCAGTCCATCGGCCCATAAATGTATTAAGGTAGGAAATGCCCACCGTTGGATTAAAGTAGTATATCATCCGACGGTGGACATTTCCTGCCTCCGCACATTTATGAGCTGATGGACTAATAAATATTAATTTCTCTCATATTACTATGTGATGAAAATATTTCGAACATACTTGATTGAAGCATTATTAAAGAGATATTTACACATTTTTATTGCACTTGAAACATTTAACAAACAAAATTATTATTTTAATATTTCTTTATTTAAATATCTTTAAACATTGCTTCACTAGTTATATATACATTGTGTGAGCTCAATGTAGCTGCCAAATCTCCTATGGGTCAGTTTTTTTTTACACTTTTACAAATTACATGCTTCTTTATCTTTACAAATTACATGCTTCTTTATGTATCTCTAATTGCGCTTTGATTGATTTAAAATTAAAGTGGATTATGTATTTGGTAAATATTTTCATTTTAAAATTAAAATTATTATTTATTATTTTATGGTTATTTACAATGGTCAAATCTATTATTACCGTGTTTAAATATTTGGCAATTTTTTCTTCGTAATATATAGCATAATTATGAAATATAAAAAAATAATTTAGGTTGTTTTTTGTTTTTTGTTTTTTTTTTGTTTTTTTTGTTTTTTTTGTTTTTTTTTTTTTTTTCTGAATCGGTCTACTTCTATATTGATACAAAAAATATTACAGAGAGGCTGAGGCCTCAGGATAGCTAGCCCATAGATGCGGCATTCTCACATTACAGTGCTGACCATTGACAAACAAAAACAACTATTTGCTAACAGAAAGTTCATTTGTAGCCAAGACCTTGTCCGACTCTAGAAACAACTGATACTTATGACTGAACTGTTGACTGGAATAAAGGACTCTATTCTTCTGACCAGACAAAAACAAACGCTGCCCATGGCAAAAAACACAAACATACACATTGTAGCGCTGGAGCATTTTCCTGGGAACAATAACATAGATAACATTATGCCGCCCACGCAGGGGAAACCGACGGTAAGGCGAAGGAGAAAGCATTTGATCATGACAAAGATTCGCCATCAAAAAACTGTAAAGAAGAAGGAGAATGAGCACCTCCTTGCTGCCTGAATTCAAAAACCAGCGGGCATAAACCTGTTTAAACATCATTGTTGGGAGAAGGCGCCTCTTCCACGACTGGACACGCATACGGATCAGGAGCATCTTCAACTGGAGGAGGGCATTCCTTGCCTGAGAAATCACCACCTGACGGAGCGCAAGGCCCGACCTGCTGGAGCTCATGCTGAGAAGCCCGTCCGCCCTGAACATTCTGCAGATTATCCCCAGGGGAGCAAAACATAATTTCATCCCCAGACGCCGGAGCCACTTCAGAGGGGGCCATAACCTGATCAACCGGATTATTGCGAAGCTTGATGGTAACAGAAGCTAGGAAATTTTGATTGTTGAGCAAACAGGGGTAGTGAAAACGGGCGGTATGAAAATGTGCACTGGAGGAGAGACGGACTTGCGCAGCAGAAGTGGAGAGACCATGACCACAACCCCGGCCTCTCCTAGGAGCAGCAACACGACCAGAACTGGTTTCTGAGGTATCAGACGAAGAAGCGGAAGAGGGAAACGAAGGCGGCCAAATGACTTGCCCACGAGAGGAGCCACGTCTACAAGTCATTCGTGGATGCAGGCGAGGCATGATGTGCTAAGCAAGGAGGGCTGGGCGAAAATCAAAAAGGGGGCTGGTGGTCGTTTGCAGAGGATTCCGAATGAAAACCGAGGAGGAGCAGCTATGATTACAATAGGGACCGAAGGATAAGTGTATTCCAGGCGAAAGATTGATGCAACAGTTCAAAGAACAGCGCTTCCCTGTGCTTGTGCGCAAGCAGGGCTCAGTGTCAACCTGAGGGCAACAAGAACGCAGAGGAGAAGCACAAAGAAAAGTCCGAATGGGCGCCATGGCAGAGGGAGGTTCGAGAAAATGAGGAGAGGTTGGCTGCATTAAAGCAGCATTAACGTTTACAGCCGGAATAATTAACTCCTGCATGAAGCGAGGGTGGATGGCGGTGGAAATGATCTGCGTGCCAATCCACCACATCATCAGCAGATCAGACGTCTCGAAGTACACCCGCATCCGGGAAAATAATTTAGGTATTATTAAAAATGCTCAAAATGTAATATAATATAGTTTTGCATTATTAAAAATAGAAAACTTTAATAATTTTTATATGTCAAATTTTAAATGGTTAAAACTCTGAGTTGACACTCGAGAGTCCCAAATTTAGATTAAAAACAAGATATTAAAAATTATTGAAATGTTGACCAAGTTAAAAGGGTAAAGACACTATACATGTTAATTTTTAATTTTATTTGAAATAAATGTATTGATTTCAATGTACATGTTAATTTCTTATCTGATGTAATTGGATGGATGATCTACATTAATTTCAAAGTAAATAGATTAATAGTGTGCATTGATTTCAGTGTATGTGATAATTTATGATCTAATGTAACTAGATTAGTGATGCATGTTAATTTCGAAGTAAATAGATTAATAGTGTACATTGGTTTCACCAAAGATGTTAATTTTTTATCAAATGTGCCTACATCCATCTTAACCAAATCCACTTTAAGCTAGACGTCGAGAAGCCGCTGAGGTTTCATTTAAGCTTAACTATTGAGGTTTGCATTTACATGTCATGGCAGGTGTAGTTGGAAGTTTGTCCAGTCAGAGTTAAAATCTAGAAAATCTCCTTCAACTAGACAGTCGTTATGGCAAGAAGAGCAACATATTTTTTTTTTTTTTTTTTTGACATATGTACATGGAAGTAAGTGTCACTGGTTGTGAAGGCATCTATGGAACTGCCTTCATAGTGGTTTGACCGTACATAACCAGGAATGTGTCGAACCGTCATTAACTTCATGTTTACATTGGTTCCTCACTACAGATTTTTTGCACCCCTGCAAAAATATGGTAGTTTCGGATTTGTAAACATTGGTGGAACTTTGGAGGTTTTTTCTATGTTGTTGTTGCCGCCACTGAATGTTCTGGGGTGGGTGATCTTGTGACAGTGTTGTAATAAATTTTCTCTCCTTGGACTATATATCGGGAGGTCTCAGACGCTTTCAGTGACACTGTATCGTCCAGCTATTGTGCATTCTCTCGTTCTCTCGGGTCCATAGAATTCTTCCCTCCCTGGTTTTTCTGGCTTCCGGTCAACCATTCTCCATCAACCAGAATTTTTAAATTTTCAAATCAGGAGGGTGGGGATTAAATCTCTGTATGTTTATTCGTTGAATGCCTTCTTATTTTCTTGCCTACCTCCTGGGGGTGACTTCAATTCCTACATCTACAAGATATCCTATCGATCTCTTTTTTAAGTTTCCACCTTAAGTTGGGTGCTGGATGGATTAATACTATCCATTTTCCGTATATCTCGAGTGGCTTGAAACCTCAGAATATGTTCATCTCTGTACATACTCTGACATTGGGATCACGTCTTACATAGTTGGTGACCACTTTGGGGTATGCCCTTATACTGCTGAGAATGACGGATATTGACACATTTTTGGAGGAGTTGGACCGCCCCGACATCACGGAGGCCATCGTGCATGCAGCTGAGGTGGCGGAGGGAGGTGTGTCATATTTACCATGCCAGATGTCCCGGGCAAGTGACTCTGCTCTTGCATTTCCTCTGGATGTGGATCGACCGATCACATCCCATTCACTTCGACCACTCTATCCACCGGCTTCTTTGGGCGCCTTTCATTCTTCCTCTCGACACTGTAAGCCTTACAAGATGACGTGCGAGGGGAGACTACTCAGTTTCAAGCAGGATGTAATGTTTGATCGGGCGGAGAGTTTACAAACCCGTGCTCTTGTAGGGTGGTGGATTTTCGACAAACAGTGTGGGGAAAACATGAACGACTGACTCATTTCTGCCTGGACAAAGCTCCTAGGTTACCACCCGATTATATGCCAGCTATAGGGGGGTTGGTTTAGTTTTCATTTCACAACACCGGTGGATGTGGGTGAAGTATTTCGACGAACCTAGGTCCTTGGTCATTGTTTTCTACAATTACACTGTTGGTTTATAGGTTTCCACCCAACTTCAAACCCCCAACAATGTCACTTGGTGTGGGTGAAACTTCCGGGTCTGTGGTAATTGTATTGGAAAATGCAGATATGTTGATCCCAAGTGCGTTGGTGTTTTTGACAAGCGGGTTGCCTGGATTCTTATAGAGGTTTCATATGCTAGGGGTCTTCTAGAACATATTGACTTACAGGGGGAGTCACTGGTGCATCAACAACTAATCGATTATTGGCGCATCCCTTTCAGGTGCCATAATTTTTTATAGACTGGGTACCTGATCTAACACTTTTCACTGCAGAATAAGTGGCATGCACAGACAAAGGTTTCGGCAAGCCGTCTTCCCTCATTCGAAAGAGTGGCAGTGGACGCAAAGAAATACTCTGGAGAGCCCCATAAAGACTCTGTACATTCTCCAGGTAAGTTTGTTCAAGCCCACTCTTCTGATAAGCCTTTTATTAATTAATCTGTTACTGGGGGAGGGGATTTCATTGTTGATCCTTTGTCTAGCTAGCAGGATTTGGATCCTTCTTCCACTTGTTCAATTTCGCCGCTTGTTCGGCCTACTTTGTGTGTCCCGGGATTTCCCTATTCCCCTCACCACATCCCTCAGGGTACAGTTTTCCCTCCCACCAGCGTTTTTTCCCCTGTTAGGTTTGTTTCTCCCTCATCTCTTCCCCATGCCTTGGTTACATCAGTTGAACCGACCCCTTCCTCTCCCCTTCCTTCCCCCACGAAATCTGTTGGCTCTGACTTGGTATTAATAATCCGCAACCCGGAGGCAGAAATCGTCCCCCTCGTGGTCCACTCAAAGTGCCCTCCATCCCTGTCCATCAATATTAGCCCTTCTTCTACTGCTAATGTCACTATTCGAAAGGGTAAAGGCTGACCACGACTGAAAAAAAATTGTGTCAACTTGGGAACATGGGCTGGTCAACCAACTGCGGAACCTTCGGCAGGTTCCGGTTACCCAGGCTCTCGACAGGGTACTTGGAGCATTGGAAACCTCCCAAAAGGTTCCATAATGATACTTTTCTCACTAAATTTACGTGGGTTGGGGGGTCGGGACAAATTCGTGTCACTTCGAGATTTTTTTCTTCAACATTAAACTTGTCTTCATTTTCATTCAAGAGACAATGACTTGTGGGGGATTGTTCCTTAACATTTTATCGTAAAATGTTTTCAGTTTGGAACATGGTAGCGAAGGATGCTATGTTGCGGTCTGGTGGTCTCGCTATCTTATGGGATCCGAGGTGGGCATCACTCCAGGCCTTCAGTTTCTTTGGAGGAATTATGCTCATTAGCTACATTCGCGGTTTCCGTCAACGGATTCATTTGATAAATGTCTACGCTCCATACCGGGATAGGGTGACTTTTTGGAGGAAGTTGGAAAGGTGTGGCTTACTATCTCTTAATAACTTAATTATTTCCAAAGATCTTAACTGTATTCTCCACCCATGGGAGACTTGGGGGATTGGGGGGATATATGACCCTATCTCAGACTTAGTGGGTGATATGCTTCGGGAACATAATCTTCGTGATAATGAGCCTGAATCACGTTGTCCGACTTGGTTCAATGGAAGACACGGTGAGAATTTTTTGGGTCGACGACTCAACATAATTGTGGTTCATGAGGAACTCTGGTTACAGATGTACCGCATTATGTCCAGTGTGGAGAACCTATTGGTTTCTGACCATAGGCCGATTACTTTGGAGTGGGGTTTTGAACCAAAAACTAATGAATATCCTTTCAAGTTCAATCGGGTTTGGTTGGAGGACGTGGAATTCAACAATTTGGTTCGTGGATTTTTTGGTTCGTTGGTGAGACCAATTGATTCTTATATCATGGATTTTCTGTCAGCATCCCTCTGAATAGTAAAACAGAGGGTTAGAACTTGGGAATGTTCTAAAAAAAATAAATTACTATACACTTTAGAAGAGAATGCCCGGGAAACCTCTATCTTGTTTGAAAAATTGAAGGACGGGCCTTCTCCTAGAGAGATTTTGGGGAGACTTAAGTATTGGAAGGGGAGAAGAAAAGAATCTTACTATTTCAAGAATAAACACAGCGTTTGAAAAGCAGGGCAATTTGGTTGAATGAGGTAGACATAAATACTAGATATTTTCATTCCTATGCATGTGGTAGGAAAAAACAGAACACAATTTAGAAATTTTTTCAAGAGGGCCAAAAATTTCATACCATTGAAGCTATACAAGAACAGGTTGTCATATATTTTGAGACATTGTATAAGAAAGTGGAGGATAGCAGCATGGGGACCCGCCTCTTATGTTCGGGGAGGAGGAGAGAAATCAACTTTTTGCCCTGGTTACAAAGATGGAAGTTGAACAGGTTCTAAAATCTTTTCCACTGGATAAGAGTCCGGGACTAGATGACTGGAACCCTGACTTTTTTATACATTTTGCAAACATTCTGTTGGATGATATCACTGCCATGGTTGAGGAAGCCAAATTGACGGGCATGATTCGAGGGGCTCTCAATTCAACGTTCCCCCACCCTCATTCCTAAAAAAAGGGCTCTCATTCTTTTGATGACTACAGTCCAATCACCCTATGCAACACCCTATATAAGATTATCTCAAAACTTATTACTGACTGCATTAAAACTATACTGTCTAATTTCATTTCACCGGAACATTTGGCTTTCTCAATAACCATCTTATTCATGACGTTGTGGCATCCACCCAAGAGATAATGCATTCGATTAAGGTCTGCCGCCTAAAATCTATCATTATGAAGGTTGATCTCAGGAAGGCATACGACCAGGTTGATTGGGCGTTCCTGAGATTGATTCTCCGTAAGATTGGTATGAACAGTGGTGCAATAACTTGGATTATGGGCTATGTGACAAATTCCTCTATGGCAATTATAATGAATGGATCAACTAACAACTTATTTAAGCCGAGCAAGGATCTAAGACAGGGTTGCACCCTCTCACCCTTACTTTTCATATTATTCATGGACACTCTCAATACACAGATTACACTGGGAGCGAGAAGGAGTGACATAAGGGGCATCTCGATTATAGGGAGGTGACTGAAAAATTTTTCGTGGATGATTTCCTCATATTTGGCATGATCAGAATGACATACTGGATTGAAATACAACGAATTTTCACCTGGTTCATTGACGCATCAGGTATGATGGCTAACACTGGAAAATCGTGTGTTTACTACATTGAGAGTGAACGGGACATTATCAATCAGATTGCAACAGTATTCCATTTTAACATATGCCCTTTGGAACAAGGACTGCCATATTTGGGTTTTCAATTAAAACCTACCTCTTATAGGATCTCAAATTGGAACTAGATCATAGAAAATATCGAAAAAGGATTACTGGCTGGGCCTTGAAATGGCTATCAAAAGGAGGGAGACTTCTAATTGTACAGGTTGTACTTCAACAACTTACATTCTATTGGGCTCACCTTTTTTACATTCCAAATGTTATCATAGAAATAATCAAGGGAACTATGGCTGACATCATTTGGATAGGCGGCAGGGAAGCCAAGAAATATCACCTCATCAAATGGGACTCTATTACTATGTCAAAAGAGGGTGGAGGATAGGGCATAATGGAAATGGAAATTTTCAGCAAAGCACTTCTCATGAAGTTGATGTGGAGATGTCTGTCGACCTTAGACATATGGAATGATATCATTTCCCATAAATACCTTCGATCCTTCAAAACAGAGGAATTAAATTTATTGGAAAAGCAGCTGGAAAAAAAAGGTTCATTCATATGGAATGGTGTCCGAAATATATGGACGGAATTCTATAAGCCGCTTCAATGGAAATTTGGAAATGGTGGATGGATACTAATCAGGTCTGATAATATTATTGGATTTCCTCAGATTAGATCGATATCTCAATGACTAACACAAAATCTACAGGGTAGAGGATTTTTCTTTCTGGGACAGTTGATAGAACAGCCGGGGAGGTAGAGGGCTCACGGTGGAAGATAGCTACAACCATTGATTTACAAGGTAAATTAGCCATGGAGTGGGAGAATCATTCAAGTTTTCTAAAAAGTATGGGATGCTATCACAACAACTCTGGCGACCTGCTTACATGGGAAGGGACAATGACAAAGGGCCAAATCAATACATATGAGACTTACTGGAAGCTACGAGTCTCACATGGCATACATTCTACAAGTACATGGTTTGCTAAAATATAGGAGATTCCATGCATGGAATTAGTGGCTTTAATGATTGGGGCCCAAGGTGAGGAAGCTCACCAAGAATATAAGGAAGGGGATGGTATCCATTATGGGCATGATTGAATTATTATTTTGTTGATGGTGTGTTTAGACCTGTTGCTCTCCTCAATTGTTTAGCTAAGATTGTAGTGTTGTTTAGTACAGGGTGTTCCCAAGCGAGAATCCCACCTCTTCCCTTGAGGAGCCTCTAGGAAGAGTATTGCACTACATTTCCATATTTAGGCATTAGGCCAAGCTTCATCTTTCTTCAACAATGCAATTTCTTCTTAGAGTTATGTTGTGTTGCAGGGTGCAGTAGTGGAGGTTTGCATTGGGTGTTTTCTGAGCTAGTTTGGCAGTGGAGAAAGGTTTCCTTCCATTGGGAGGCTAGTAAAGAAGCCCCTTGGGCTTTACTGCCATATTTGGCATCAAGCCAAGGAGTATTCATCCCCTACATTACAGTTTCAGTCCAGGTCTGCGTTATTTTAGGGAGGAGTTGCAGGGGTGATTGCAGTGTCTGATTTGGGAGGTGATTTCTTCAGTGGAGGGGCCATCCTTTCCTTCGGAGGATCTATTGGAGAAGAGTTGTAGGATTCTACACCAGCTTCAATGATATCTTCTCATTTCTCTTATTACAACATACCTTCAACCCTAGGGCTGCAACTTACATTGACACATTGTGTGCATTTTCTGGAAACCCTCTTGGGTTATCTTGGAAAGGTGATATAGGGCCTAGATCTGTATGTATAGCATCTATTAAGGCATATATCATTATATTTACATTTTTGTATGATATTCATTTGTAGTTATACATTATATGATTACGTTGTAGCAGCTCTTCGACATTTTGTTTAGTAGCAACAACTAACTTTTTAGAGTGATTATTCATGGGAGGCTTGTTTGCTCCTATTGTATGATTTGTGCCTCCATATATTATGTGTATTTGCTGCTGATTTGCTGAATAAAGTGGTTCCATATTGATCTCCTATGTTTATGCATTGATGTACACCGCTATTTCCAGTTTTATGCACTATATTCCTGCTTTTCCAATTTGGGAATATTACAGTGATATCAGAGCACAATCTTGGCTCAGCCTATGGATCTCAGCCATTATGCTATCAAGAGAATAGAAGAAGGAGAAAGAGATCAAAATGATGGGAGAAATGAGTTTTATCTCATCTCTTTTCAGATATACAAGGGACCTCACCAAGGAGGTCAAGCAAAGAAGAATGTAGAAAAGCCATGAAACCACAATAGGGTTTCAAGATGAGGAAGGTCCTTGTACTTCCTATCAGTAGAAGAAAGAACCGGTATTGCATAGAGCTCCAAAGAAATATACTATGCCCTTTTCTTTTGAAGAAGAAGATAAAATGCATGGAGATGGAGGAAACTTAGATCATGAGATTCTAAGTGAGTATCTTGCAAAATACAAATCTCAATCAAGAGCTTTCAATGAGAATCTAACTCTACCATGGTTCATTCAACTTAAAGAGGAAGGGATACCTTGCAACTATGGAAGGAGAAAGCACAATAGATTTCTATTATCTACATTTGATGGTTCATCCACATGCACAGCAAAGGCTTGGGGAATGGATTTGGATGCATTCTTTCTGCTACATCCAGTAGTAGAAATAAAATTTGTTGAGATTGCAGCGCTGCATCTTGAGGGTGAAGCAAACATTTGGTGGTTTGGCCATTTGAGTCATGCAAGAGTGACTGCATATAAATATTTTACACTAGGTTGATTGATAGGTTTGACAAGAAGAAATCATAGGAGAAGAAACTTCCACCACCACTTGCTGCAGGAGCACTTGCATAAAGAACACTTGCACCTTTTTAAAGTGGTCTCAATCTCTTGACATTTAGAGTCCCATGCACTATTCTGGAGATGCATGAGGAGGATGAGATTTATACCAGCACTGGTGTAGCCATAGAGGAGAAACCATCAACATCAGTAGTTGGGGAAGTCATCACACCAGTGAGAGGAACCCTTGTAGTAGTTCAAGATGTTCCCAAGCAAAACCAAGGTATGCAAATGCTTCCACTTTCTGTTATTTCAGCGCATCTTATGGAAGGTTGTGGGGATATGCCATTGCAGACCTAGGGTCAGGATACACTACTGATTTGGAGCAGCAGACTATCACTATGCAGAGGACCCTAGAAAATATCAAGGAGGAGATATACATTCATCCTATTATGTCATTGATGAGCTGCACACAACTTTTGGGTTTGGAGTGTATATTTTTGCAGGATAGGATGAGTATTGTCCTAAACAATCCGATGCAGAACTATATGTTCAACATTGTGCAGGAGCATGAGACAACAAATGCACCATCATGGAGATCAACAACGTTATCATTGAGCAGCAGTGATGAGTTGGGGGCCCAACCATTATTGGAGCATTCCAATGACCATTCTACATGTGTAGCAGGGGATAGGAAGATGGTTGATGAGATACATCTTATCTCCCATTATTATGATGGATCCTTATTGATGAGCACTTCACAGCTCAATGAGAAAAATTTTCATTCAATATACTTGGATCCTTATGGATTCAAGATGGTCATTGAGGAGTGGTATTCATATGGAGATCTCTAGGAGGCTGCACTTCAACATCCCATGAAGTGTAGAGATACTGATTTGATTTTGAGGATGGTATTCTCCATTGGATGAATACCATTGGGAGCATGATAGTAGACACTCACCATTGGTTGGATGGGTGATGTTGATGAGCAAGAGGCTGGTGAGCCACATGAAGATCTATGACATTGGGCAGTAGGAGGCAAGGCTGTGCTGGCTACTCTTGAAAGAGTTTGGTCAGCATGTGACATATCCTACTTCAAAGGGTATGTTGTTGGATGGGGCATGGCATGGAATTTGCATCATGGGGCAGCAAAGAGTTTGGTTGCATTGGAATGATGTGACATTTTTCATGTCAAACATCATGTTTTCACTCCATGGCCTATATGATGTAGGTGTGAGGAGGCAGCAAGAGATATTGTTTCTTTGGCTACTCTTGGGAAAGTATCGACTGATTTTCTCCCATAATTTGCATGATACTTCAGAAGAAGTGGATGGCACAATCAGGGTTCAAATGGGATACCCTTCAGCATTGAAGGATTAGGATGTACCTCCACATAGGAAGGGGTCTCCCACATATAGCAACATGATGGTGAATGACTTTGGAATATGGAATGTCAAAGAATGGAGTCATGGAGTGGCAAGAGCCTTATCACCACGGCCAACAACACTGTCACTTGGGAGTATGTATCTATTGATGGTGTGTTCAAAGGGGAGTATGCATCCCTTCATTTTACAGACCACTATGAGGAGATTCTCATGGGAGGGCTTATCCATGGACCTCACTTTCAGCCTACTCACAATGCATGGTAAGAAATGTATTTATGTACTTATTAATCATTTCACAAAGTATTTTCATTCTCTTACCATCTATGTACAGTGCATTTCTCCACAAAGGGGAAAGATTATATTTAGGTTTCATGGTCATTCTAGGACCAACATTTATGATGGAGATAGCCCTTACTTTCATGGCTTTGGGAAAATTTGGTGTTATTCTTGTTATGCTCAGTTGATATATAATGCCATTTACTACTTCCTAGTAGATGAGAAAACATGCACAACTAGCAATTTGTTGGGAGACAACATGCCACATGATGTTCTGAAACAACAGTTGATGAAATTGCGTTGTATCCACTGGAGAAACCATTGGTACCATCCAGAATTTCACATGACATTCAGTATCTTTCTGATTTGGATACCATATGGTGATGATGGTCTATTCACTTTGTATGGGATGGTTTGTGCTCATGAAACTAGAGAAGGGTTCTTTTAAGATCAAGTTGTCCTTTTGACTCTTGAGGGCAATGTTATTGCAGCCCAGATTCTATAGCAGATCTACACTTATCACAAGTGGAGAGAGAGACAATGTGGGGTAGGCCATTTAGTCTATCATATTCAGTTATGCAACCCACCTAGATCGCAGGAGCCAAAGGTGGAAGAAATTTTGGGTGACTAACTTTTTATGGATGATAGCTTGGGGTTTGGAGCTTCACATGGGAATGAAGGTTCCCAATAATTTTCTGATTCCATGCCTCAAGAAGGCCTCTATACCACATATAGTTTCCTCCATGGATATCCCACTACTTCATGATGAGGTCCATTTGGATTTTTCACCAAAGGTTTACTCATACACTTGGGAGGAGAAACTAGGGGACATATTGATGAAAGGCCATCTTGTTCATTAGAGGAACTTATCATATGGGGATGCTACAGGAGGATGAGAAGAGGGTCTTCAGTTCTATCCTTGCAGTTGCTTGAGGACAAGCAACATTTGGGAGGGGAGGACTCTAATATTCCTAAACTAGCACACAACTAATTGGAATATTAATTTTTTATTTTTCTCTTAGTTAGAGGAATAAGAGGGTATGGAGACCCATAAATCTCCTTAGTGGGAATAAAGAAACACCTAATGTGGAAGGAGGTCATCTAAAAGCTGGGTTGAAGACCCTTATGTGTGAAAAAGGGTTGGAGCATGAAGACTAGGTCAACCTTGACCAAATCAAACAATGTTGATATGGAAGGAGTGGCATTCATTGAGGGACAACACAGCTTTGGAGGGAGATTCCATGCATGGAAGTAGTGGCTTTTACGAGTGGGGCCCAAGGTGAGGAAGCTCAGCAATAATATAAGGAAGGGGATGGCAGCCATTGTGGACATGATTGGATTATTATTTTGTTGATGGTCTGTTTAGACTTGTTGCTCTCTTCAGCTATTTAGCTAATATTGCAGTGCTTTTTAGCACAGGGTGTTCCCGAGGGGGAATCCCACCTCTTCCCTTGAGGAACCTATAGGAATAGTATTGACCAACATTTACACATTCAGGCATCAAACCAAGCTTCATCTTTCTTCAACAGTGTAGTTTCTGCTTAGAGTTGTGCTATGTTGCAGGGTGCAGCAGTGGAGGTTTGCATTGGGTGTTTTCTGAGCTAGTTTGGCAGTGGAGGAAGGTTTACTTCCATTGGGAGGCCAGTAAAGAAGCCCCTTGGGATTTACTGACATATTTGGCATCATGCCAAGGAGTATTCATACCCTACAACGCAGTTTCAGTCCAAATATGCGTTATTTTAGGGAGGAGTTGTAGGGGTGATTACAGTGTCTGATTTGGGAGGTGATTTCTTCAGTGGAGGGGTCATCCTTTCCTCAAGAGGATATATTGCAAAAGAGTTGTAGGATTCTACATTAGCTTCAACCATATCTTCTCATTTATGTTATTGCATCATACCTTCAGCCCTAGGGCTGCAGCTTACATTGGCACATTGTGTGCATTTTCTGGAAACCCTCTTGGGTTATCTTGGAAAGGTGATATAGGGCCTAGATCTGTATGTATAGCATATATTGAGGCATATATCATTGTAGTTACAATTTTGTATGATCTCCAGCTGTAGTTATACATGATATGACTGCACTATAGCAGCTCTCCGACATTTTGTTTAGTAGCAACAACTCACTTTTTAGAGTGATTATTCATGGGAGGCTTGTTTGCTCCTATTGTATGATTTGTGCCTCAATATATTATGTGTATTTGCTGATGATTTTCTGAATAAAATGGTGCCATATTGATCTCCTATGTTTATGCATTGATGTACACTGCTATTTCCTGTTTTATGCACTATATTCCTGCTTTTCCCATTCGGAAATATTACAGAGTGCACTAGGTGCATTAAGTTCGGTGTAAATATTAATTTCTGATTTGATGTAATTATATGGATGGTTTGAAATAATTTAAAAGTAAATAGATTAATATGTGCATTGATTTCAGAGTAGATGTTGTTTTTGAATGATATTTGATTAATTGCACTGATTTCATGGAATGTAACTAGATAGATGATTTGCATTAATTCAAAGGTACAAATAGATTAATAGTATGCATTGAATTCACGGTAGATATTGATTTCTAATGTTATTTTATTTTCTACACTACATGCATTGATTTTAGTTAATATGTTCATTTCTGATATGATGTAATTATATGGATGATCTACATTAATTTCAAAGTAAATAGATTAATAGTGTGCATTGATTTTAGTGTAGACGTTGATTATAGTTATAATAATTATTATTGTTATTACCATGGAGATTCAATAACTTGTTGGAGTAATATGGGCAAGACCTAAGATCAAACCTAGTGGTTACCACTATAGCACCAAGAGTATATCCAACAACCTGTAAGCCAAAGATACTAGGAATTTATGAATTATAGTTTTTAGTTTTTTTAGGGTTGGATGGTTGATCAATGGTGGAAGATCCAAAAATTTGAATGTTTCAATTGAATTTTCGAACCCACTAGAAAGGCCATCTTCAAGACGTGAATGTTAGCGAGTCCATCTTCAAGACATGGTTGTTGATCAGTAGTGGAAGTTCCACAAATTTGATAGTTTCAGTCGACGTGTCGAAACTACTAGTAGGGTCTATCTTCAAGCTATGAAATTTAGGACTTAGCAAGAACCAAGACTCCAGAAGGGTGGGGAAGACTACTCCTTGAGCCTTATCATGAAAAGCCAAAGATGACCCCCTATGGGATTTGAAACTAGGTGGAGGGGATAACATTCGAGTGTCCCAACCACTTGGTGATTTCTAATCCTATCTTGCAAAGGTTCATGCAAGATTGTCCATAACTCCTTTGAAAATCATTAAAATTTAGAGGTGTGGAGCAACATCCACACATCCTAAAAATTTCGTGGAACCCAATGTAATATTTTATCTTTAGTTTTCAATATTGTCCTTACATACCTTCTCTCTATAATTTTAGTTTGTCATGCAACTTATCTAAAATCATGTCAAGTCTTTAACTCGTCTAAGCAATAAAACAAGAAAATTTCATAGAAACTAAAATGATAAAGGAATGGATAGAGCGCATTAACTTTTCATTGTAATGGTTGGAGGAATATGGTTTGATATGCTTGAATTTTAGTCATGTGTGAAGTTCTCAAGACAATATTTTCTCTAGTCACACCTCTTTCATATTTTCCATCATTTAACAATGTTACATTGTCACTTTGCATTCAATTTTTTTATTTCATAATTTTTTGTGTTGTGATCTAATTGTTCTATGCTTTGGAGATTTTCCTAGAATATTTTCCGCTCAAATTTGCTCAAAATTATGATAAAATTCTCTTGAAATCACAATTTTGAGCACTGGACTCTACATAATATGATTTCCCTAGGGTTTTTTAGGGTGCTAAGTCCATTTATGTATTAAAAAAATCATTATAAAAATCACGATATTATCTAAAATTATTTAGTCTAATTGTAGCGAAAAACTCCAAAACTTAAAATATTTACACAACCCCATTTTTCATAATTCAAGTTATGAACACTCTATCTTCTCAACCAACCAACTGAGGTACCCAATAACCCCTAATATATTGGATTGAGAAAAATCAAATCTCTTAAAATATAAACCTTTCCTTTACTCACATAATATTCTAAACTATCTAACTATTTCACATAATATTCTAAATTATCTAACTATTCCTATCTATATATAAATTTTTTTTTTTTTCAAGAAGAAAAAACACTGGTTATATATTGTCCAGATCAATAACTAAAATATTTCCAAAATAATGCATGTATCCTAGAAAAATCTCTTAATTGTCATTCGAAATACATTCAATTTCCTAAAAACGCAGCAAGCAAAAAAACAACAAATTGTCCCCTTTAACTGCCACATGACCGCAATAGAAAAAACAAAAGATGTCTTTAACTAGCAAGAACTAAAAAAGATAATCATCCCCCTTAGCTAAGAAGCAGGACCAACAAACTTGGTGAAATAAACTATGAAAGGATCTATTATAGGAGAGCAAAGGTCAATTTTGAAAGTAAAATTCTCCCCTATTGTTCGAATCATCTCTCAGATATCCAATGGATCTCTGATTTCAGTAAGAAAGTCCCCTTTAACTGCCACATGACCGCCATAGAATAAAACCAAAGGAGGTCTACATCCATCAAGCACTGAAGAAGATAAATGTCCCCCTCTGCTAAAAAGCAAGACCAAGAAACTTGGTCAAAAAAACTACGAAAGGATCAAACAGAGGAGAGCAGAGGACAATTATGAATGAATTTAGGCTCCCTGTTGCTCGAATTAGCACTTTGAAATCCATCGAATCTCTGTTTTTTAGCCACTAATCCAAACTACTAGCTCCGCTATAACAGAGAACAAGAAAGCAATTATCCAAAACATAATAGGATAAAAGAAATCATTAAGAAAAATATACCATACCAGTGGATTTCTCGCCCTCCGGTAACAACAACTCATAGTACATTATTCCAAAAACCCCCTCCAATCCTTTTTTTGATAGACTATCTGCCTGAGAGTTTTTATCACGATAGGAATATGCTAAAGCTTGGTTGCCATGAAATTAATTAGAAAATGCAGACTTATTGTCATTTCCGAACTTCATTTCCAGTAAATTTCTTTTGAAATCAGTATCTCCGGATGCAATCATTTCGGTTTCTTGATTTGACTTGCATCGATGTTGATGGAGCTGGCTAGTCGCGAGAGGTCTTAGAGCGCGTGGAATTATTGTCTACAAAAACTTTTTCATGCAACTAACGTATGTAGTTGCGATGATGTGAAGTTTCAAATTCGAACTCAATTTCTGCGAATAGTGTATGGCATAGCTATAAAGTACAGTTAGCTAATACTCAACTTTATTATTTGATTCTTATGGAGAGAACATGGTCACCAAAAAAATTTCCCCTCATTTTTGTCAGAGAAAGAGGTAATGTAAGTGACTGATGGGTTAGTTGTTAATTTGCGCTACTTTTAAACATGATTGATATTTATTTAAAATATAAAAGAAAGTCAAAAGTCAATCTCTGTCAATTTTATTAGGAATATAAACATAAACGTGAAATATATGGTTGAATGATGTGATAGGGAATGAACTTCAAATTTTGGCAGAAATTAATTTAATAGTGACTTTATAAATAATTTGAACAAACATTTGTGATTGGATATCAAAATAAATTCGGGGAAGGGAAATTTTCTTTAATCTTGATGTAACTAGGATTTACCACTTAGGGTGCAAAGGGCACACCGAAAGAATTTTGGTTTTTTTTTAATGCAGAGAAACAATATAAATTGATAACTGAAGATGCAGAGGTTAAAAAGTGATGGTATAGTTTTATATTGAATGTTTTTTTTGTCTAAACTGTTATTGTTACAGGATACTGATGGTTTCCACACCCTTGATCCGTGACCACTAAAAAATGAACGATATTTGCTAAATAAATTGCATCGATGAATGTTGGTCAGTATTTGATGCGCTTGGAGAAAATTGTGTCCTTGATGCAGCCAAAGAAAATTGTGGAGGCCTCCACGAGATCTTCCACGGTGCTCAGGAATTCACTTGCAACTTATCTTACCCGAGGACGACATGAGGAGAACAATGATTTAATTCCTTTATTCCAGTCATTTCTTGAATATTAGTTCAATTTATGTCCATGAGAAAAAAAAAATCGTCAATTATCAAATGGGGTTTAATTTCCAAAACATTCCCCATGTTCTCTCAGGTCTCAATACACAAATGGCTTCTCCACGGTAAGTTCATTCTTCCACCTTATGGTGCCATAAATTATATCCAATAACATCTTCTGATGCTTTTAGAACATCTTCACTTAAAACAAAATACATAGATGTGGATGAAACATTTTCAAATTGAATCATTGGAGCAATGGGGACTGAATTCTCTATTGTGAGGAAGACCAAATGCCAGATCAACATTCAAATGTTAGAAACACAAATTTTGCAGTGTAAAGTTGCTTAATAGATATCTTCAAATCTCCAACCCTCAACTAAGTATATTTTTAAGATTGGTGCATTTAAAAAGAGAAGAGAATTAGGCCAGTCTGAGGGTAGATGCTTCACCAAAAGTGAGGATGAAAATCACTCAAATGTTGAATTCAAAATAAATTTTAGGGGAAGTCAGGACCCCTGGTAAGTTTGGTTCTGAAAACTTCAGCTTCCTATACTGCAAATATGAGCCAGAGTGTGCATACTATCATCACAGGTTGATAATATTTTAGTATTATTGTGTTGTTGTTCAAAGTTCTAGGATCATCCACTGTCTTGATTCTGTACGTTGCAATGTCTTCCTCAACCAAAAACACAATTGCATATTCACAATATATTCAAATGATTCATGCTCACAACAAGGATATAATAAATTGTGGATAGAAATTAATGGTCCATCAAACCTTTGTCATTTCCATTTCCAAGAATGACAACTTTGTCCCTTGGAGAAGCTATATAGCTAGTCTGTCCTAAGCTTGGAATGAAATTTCCTACAAAATAGTTGTTAGAGATGAATGTGTAAGGAATGCCTTCTACCTCTATTATCTAATGGACTTTGGATTTCAGTTGGTAAATACTCTACAGTCTCCAACCCTATTTCTTTTTCAACAACATTCCCAAACTCAAAAGGCAAAAACCTTTGTATCATCATGTAAAATACCCATCAAGGTATCAAATTTTCCAAACTTTAAAGCATTATCGGGAGACTACATTATATATCAAGAAAATAAATTATATACATTGTTGTTTCAGAGAATTTTAAATGTTCTCTACGAGCTGTACACATAATTGATTAAATTGTAGTCTATTTTAGCACTAACACTATTTAAAAAATCCCATTTGATGTTTGAATAAATCTTGTCCTAATATCAGCAACACTTTGTATTTTGAAAAAAATATGTTAACCCTCGCAATAACTTGAACAAATGGAATTTGGGCTATAAGCAACATCCAAACAATGATATGTAAAGGAATTTTCATGCATAAGTTCATGGCAGATTGGATAAAATTTAAAATATGAACATCTGTGGATCTTTTCATGAAGGAAATCTCTTCAAACATATGCATGATGAAATTGGTTAATGAAACTGAAACAATGATGGTTTGGATAACTCTCTCTAAAAGTTGTAAATGTCCTTGCAAAATATTTAGGACTGGAATTTTCACGGTTACATGGCATATTCATATGACTATATGAGCAAGGTTTAATATGGTTACACTTCCTGGATTGGAATTGTCATCAATACAAGTAAAATCATGCTCTAATTTTATGGTTACTTTCCTAGCATAATGCTTCATGGGTGAATTGAGAAATTTTTAAAAGTAAACATTTTGATGAATGCTCTTGTTGTCCTTATGGTATTATTTTGCAACAACAGTGTCATGATGATGCTGAATGGTTCCTCTTTATTACACAATGCCATAGCTCATGCTATTGTGAAGAGCCACATGTGAGAGTGGTTCTTGGTCGACTGCAAGAATTTTTTAACGACCCATTGTGGCTATGTCCATGGTATATCACATTCTCCTTTAAATACAAAGAAATGATATTAACTCTCCATAAATACATATAGGTCCGAAACTCTACTTACCCATGAGTGTCGTAGCTAATAATATTCCTGCAAAATATGTGTCTTGCAGCCCGTTCGATGCCACCAGTGAACAAGGTTTTCGACTGTGTTAGCGCATTCCTTCCCAATAATGCTTTCTTCAAAATATTCAAGGTTGAACTAAGCATCAAGATGAAAGTAACTTCAACCTCCACGACTACTACGCAAGAGCTTCTGTTGGGGTTAATTCAACTCTAGGTGATGCAAACCTCTCAAGTCTACCTAAGTTTTCACCATATTCTTCCAAAAACTGCCGCAATTGTATAGCAATTCAGACAACGCCCTTCTACCATCATCTTATTATTAGACATTCATAAATTACAAATTTTTCTCAATCTTATCTTCACCTAAACATTAATGCCCCAAAGTGCAAGTCACTGATGCCAAAAAAAAAAAAATCACAGTTGCTAACAAGCTTGCAAGGATACAAAACAACATATATATTATTTCAAATTATTATTTTAGTGACTTGTGTCATACAATTTCAATGACCTTTGAAGATATTCCATATTTTACTAGGCCTTAATTTGGAGTGAGTCCAACCACACCACAAGCCAACCTACCCAGCATTAGCAGACCAAGTTCATGCCCACATTTCCCCAGGCCATCCTCTAACTCATGAACAACAAGTTATCTACCAATAATTGAATCACGTCCACTCAACGGAATCTGATTATCAAGAATTATTGCCTCTGCAACTCCATCAGAACCCGCAAATATGTCTCCCAGGTCACCTGCATGGCATACATCATCCTGAGGAGCACCATGTATCAATTTTTTTGGATTAAGATATGCTCTTGTTGAAATGCAACCATTGGTTGTGTCACCAAACTCATGTATATAAAATCCATGCTTCCCAAGAGTTAGTCCTGTCACACAGAGCTTCACTGTTGTGGGACCGTTGTTTTCTTGCAAGATATTAATGATGCCCTCGACCTGTGAATTCCCCTTCTGAACGATGATGGCCTTCTTGGCCTCTGCGACGACAGTCAGTGCTCGAGTCAACAGGCGCAAAGGAAAATTCCCTCTGCGGGATTTGAACCATAGACCCCTTGAACTCAGACTGAAAGGGATGGTATCCATTTGATAAAGTTAGAGGATATGCCATAGAGGTAGCGATGATATTATGGGCCACTAATTCTTCTGCCAGAGCTTGTTGCATGTATGAAACTTAGTGGAGGAGATAAGGGTGCTCTCAGCTCATAAGACGCGAGAAGGGGCCATTATGTAACTGAAAAATCAATGCCTTAGACAACCGTAGTATTTACTGAGAATTCAAGTGGTTTGTTGCCCGAGTTCTCCTTCTCATTCAGGCTCCGTTCCTCGAGCTCCATTATTTCTTGAGGTTTTTCTGTCCCCGCAGTCTCTCTCCCAGTTAGCCAATTTTCATTGTAGAGATTACTTTGCCATGAACCTTCAAAAACCAATAATTTTTTTCCCTTTGTGGTTCAGTTGGCATTACATTTATTTCAAACTCAAATCTGTGACTTGGGTCTTTTTTCCAATCTTATCAATGAAATTTCAGCCTTCAATTAGCATATGTGGTGTCTTGCCCACTCTTCCTTGTCAAGCCTTTTTTCCCAGATGTTTAGTATTGATGGCCTCCTGCAGCTTGGAGCACCATTTTCATCTCCCAGCAAAGGCATGGCATTTATTCTCTAACAAACAAGTTTCTACCAAAATCTGCGGTTTTCACAGGTGTTGTGTGGTTTTCATGCTAACAAACAATTCTGATCCAGATGCGGTTTCCATATGTGTCATGCAGTTTTCATGCTAACGAACAATTCTGATCTGGCGTGCATGCTTACTTGGAGGACAGTGAATCTAGGAACATTGTCACCAAGTAAAACCTCATAATAGAACGCCTTCGGTGTAATTAGAAGGTTTTGTTGTCTAATTACCTATTCTTTCATGGTAAAATTGTGTGATTTTCTAGAAATATGAACAAAAAGTCCACTAAGAAGGGTTCAGTAAACTAATCCTCACATGCATCGAAGTATTGGATTCATCCCATCCATCATAGAAAATCCATCTTAAGCTCTCTCTCAAGTTTGTGTAATGGTGTGTGGCCCATACATTTATTTTTCTTCTTGTTGAAGGTGTATCAAACTCTCCTTTACACAAATAATTTCTGTGATGATTATTATATTTTTATTATAAATTTCCCATATATAAGTAGTGAATATTATTCCTTCCTCCTATGTAACAATCCTTTTCATCACCTTATTACTTCCTCATATGCAAGAAACTCCTCCATCATCATTGTGTCACGAATGAGACCTATACTGATGACTAATGATATGTTATTGTGACATTATAATTATGTTGTAATTTACAATTGGGAATATCTCAAACTACATTTTTATTAGTTTTTATTAAATTTTAAATTATTTTGAAAAATAGTTGAATGAATTGGATATATATATATATATTTGAAGTATTTGGAAATAATTAATAATGCTATATTAAAATATATAAATATTGTTTATTTTTTTTTAATCAAAATACGTCTAAATTTTGTTTTATTGGAAGATGAGTGGTGATGATAAATTAAAACATACAAGAGCTTTATTAAAGAACATTAAATTATGAAAATAAACCCAAGTTTTGTCTCAATTAAATATGTTTGATAATAGTCAACCCAAATACCCCTATGCTTTCTCAATAAACAATTGACTTGTTGTGTTATAACATGCTTCTTACATGGTACTGGTCATCTCCTTTATCGCCCATTAACAACCGTTTATGGGACTCCATTAAATATTACTCCCATGGTCTAATCTATGTTGACAATAATGTGTACCTTCCCAACTCCAAGTAAGTTAGATTTGATATGTTACAAACAATACTATTGCACAAAAATATTGCTACTAGCTATGTGTTGACGTTGCGATCAACACCCTCCAAATTTTTTCCCACACTTGAATTTTGGAGCCTATTGAGGATATTACGATATGCTGCTCTATGGTTACTCCATGAACGTTTGATGTTTTGTAAAGCGTTCAAGTCTTCTTCCCAGTTTCAAACTACCAATTCACTATCACACACATGCTTAGTCTCTGACAGGTTCATGAGCACACTTATTTTATGCAAGATTGAACAAATATAATATCATCCATTAAGGCAGTTCCAGTACGATATTCAACTCATGTCGACAGTCAGTGCCCACTTTCATTGACAATCCGCCTCACTTTTTTTCCAATTATACTTTTATTTCAGCGAGTTTTCTCAACTCTCTCTTTAACAAGTGTTGCTTACATGTTCATGGCTATATCTTTTGTTCACTTTCACTTTAAAAAGTGTCATTTTAATGTTATCTTCACTCTGGCATGTGTCACTTCCAAGTTCGTTCGCATTCTTCAAGTGTCGTCTTATGTTTTCCTCATGTCATAGGTGTTGTTTTGTGTTTTCAATCCTGCATGTGTCACACCTTTTCACATCACCAAAGTTAGTTCTAGTGCACTCTTCCACATTAGAATGTATTACATATTATTAGAGTATGTGCTTGACACATTTCTACAGCTTAGAGTACCTCTGTGTCACAATCCTCATTTTTATCGTAAATGGTGTTCTAAGTGTTGTAATGTTCCATTTCAACTGTTGCAATTAGAAATAGGTGTTGATTTGTTTTTGTTTTAAGGTGTAACTATTGTTTATGAGTCTTGTGTATTCCATTGGCTTGTATTAATGGAATTCATGTGTCTGATCGATGTTTGAGTTGTGATCAAAAGCATTTCTCTCTTTTACTCTATTGGTCTCACGCTTAGCCATTTTGAAGCCCTTTCTTGGTCCTACTATTCAACGCAAGTTGTAGAAGCATTAGCCTTCTTATTAAGTGATACGAACAACTTATTCATGAGTCTCATTGACATATATTTCCTCCCATACTTGTGCACTAAGTATTGTCTAAGGGCTCCTCCCTCTCAGAGTGCATTAGTACTTCCTAAGGATAAGTCACCTAGCCTTTTGTTGCCTCCCTCAGAGAAAAGCGCATTCTGGATGAATAAGTAGCCATTTTTAAGAGAATTGATCCCTTCCAAGCCTGATCGCACCTCAAAACAATGAATTGCACTTTAAACGCTCATTGAAAAAAATGCACTTTAGAAGAACAATGACCTTCTCTCCCCTAAAAGGCACACTATGGAAAAACAAGGACCTTATTATGTTGAAAATCACACTCTAAGAGCCTAAGCGCACTTCAAAACCATGAGCACACTTTGGGACTATGAGCGCACTCCTTCGGCACAAAGAAACACGCCCCCTTATAGTGCATGTTACAGTCATGAAGCACGCAGCTTGAGCGCACTCCTTCAGCACAAATAACTGCATCCTCTTAGAGCGTATGTCGCACTCAAGAAGCATGAAGCTTCATCCTTCACATTGAGAACATGGCACAGTCATAAATCCTGAATCTTGAGCTACTCCTTTGACACGAAGAATTGTGTCATCTTTGAGTGCATGAGCACACCTCAAAGGCTTGAATGTTTTCCCCTCATCCCTTCGACATGCAACAGTGTACCATCCTTTTCCTCTAACACATGAGTGCACCTTGAAGGCCTGAAGGCCCGAAGCTTCAATCCTTTTTCTATTTGGAGTACACCCTTGCGATTTTTTAGTATTTTTGAGCACATGAGTGCACCTTGAATCCCTAAATACCTGAAGCCTCACTCCTTCATCTCTTCAAAGTGTGCCCCTTCACCCTCGAGGTATCTCTCTCTTGTTTGAGTGCACAAGCACGCCTTGAAGGACTCTTGTGAGCCTTAAGGAGTTTGACTACGCCCTATTAATCAAGCCTTCTTATTTTAACCCTCTCACAAGCCTATCATGAGCATATTATTCCATGAGCTAGGTAGTGATAGAATAGATGCTTTTAAGACTGATTTTGCCTCTTCATGAATGATTTGAATTGGAAATATTACCTTCCTAGCATGAAAAGGTGATGCTCAAGAGAATATTGCAAGGAGAAAACATAAATAAACACATGCAGGGAAGAAGAGAAAAAGAGAGTTATCATGGAGACATGAAGCATATCATGGACTCAAATGGAAACAAGAAATTGCATGATGACTCATAGGATTCCATTGTTGATCCAAGACCCTTTGGAGGGTGAATATAAGAAACAAAGTGTATCTGTCATGCAGATAAATCATAGATAAGATATATCATCAATAATGAAAGATGAAGGGACAAGGAAGAAAACTTGGTAATGCCACCTCATCATGAATTCCAAATCATCATTGTCAAGTTGTAACTTGTATAAGTGTCGTAATAGTATTCAATGTATGTCCATGTGTCATGCCACATCATCATGTGGAGTGGAATGATGTATATTGAAAGTAAAAGATAAAATGTAGTGCGTGGAAGTCTAAGAGTCATATGTGTGACATGAAGATTAATATAGTCATAGATGGAAAAAGATTGTATGAAATTACAAAAGTCATTTAAATGTTCAAGAATTGTTTAGAAGTCCAAAAGACACAATAGAAGTCCAAGAGTCATGAGGATATGAAAGGTCATTCCTCTTTTTATCAAAGCAACCTCATAACTCAAGCAAAGGGATTTTGGAAGCTACTCAAGCAAAGGGGTTTTGGAGGCTTAAGTTTTGGAGAGCTAATCTTGGCTTCCCTACTCAGCATAGGAGAGAAAACTATTATTTGCAGAAGTAAGAAGTGACTTAATGTTCCACTATTGGAACTAGTTCCTCACTATTGTAACTTTGTATTTGGATCTTTCACCTAATATTAAAGCTCTATGACCCAACACGTTTTATGCATGTATCGAATTTTTTTTAGGGATATTCTTAGATGTTTACAGTATATGTTGTGTTCATATGTACAAAGGAAGTTTAACTATTTCAGTGTTCTTGGTACTTATCTTGTTGAAGGTGTGTTGTATGTGGTTTAACGATAATATTGTCTATGTGAACTATTTTTCTAGATAACTAATGAATATTTATTTTCTCATGTGTCTCTCTTAGGTTAGTACTATTACTTCCTTCTAGAGGCTCACTTTTTTGTCTCCCCCTCGTGAAGGTATCCTCTTACATATTGCAATCGGTATTTCACAATGTCAAACTTTCTTGTTCAAGGTTTATGTATATAATCTCTTATGTTATCCATTGAAACCAAGACAAACCTTATAGTTATGGTGTTCAGGCTGATACTCAGGATGGGGCTACTACTCCAAATGGTGTGAGGTCTAATTGGGACTTCACGTCAGGGAGACTCCCTGTATGTTGGAGGTATTTAGCACTGTCAACATTATGGAACTAGAATGAGGGCCAGATGATAAGTTTCTCCCTTTGAGTATGTGTTGAATCTCTTATCTTTAATGGCTAATCCTAAAATCATACTCCCGGGGTGTTTCTCTAGTTTATGTCCCTCTAGTCAAATTTTAATACCCAATGAGCCTCTTTATGACTTGTCTCAATTGAAATTTGATGGTGGGGATAAAACATCCATGACCAAGAATATTTTCGATTTTCTTAAATTTTGTGAATATTATGAAATCGTTGATGAAAAGATTTCTTGTGTGCTTTTCTTCCTCACTCTTGAAGGCCGTGTTATGTGATGGTGTCACACCTTACCATCTACCTATATTCATTATTTTTATAATTTTCTCAAGGAGCTTTATCAAGCTTTTGATAGGTATTATTACCGATATCTTCTCAAAATAATCAATCAACTTTGAATGAAAATTAATGAATCAATTGAAGATTTTTATAATCGATTCCTTCACTTATGTTATGAGTTTCCTAGAGAAAATACAGATTGGTATTTCCTTAAAATTAAGTTTGAATGTTTGGTTCAAATCTCTTTACATAGTGAATCTAAACCTCTAGATATTTTGGTGCCTCCCTGTGATAATGTTGAAGTGGGGAAATCAACAAATAAAATTCCTAATCCATCTTCTCCTCAATATTCCTCCACTTTTCATGATTCAGATCCAATGGAGGAAACCTTGGAATGGTTCATGGAGCTTAAGGTGAAGGCTAATCCCTTGATTTATTAGGATAATATTAATGCTCATAACCTCAATCTTGAATATGATTTAGATACCTTTCATCATCTATTGCCTCATTATTTTCTCAATCAACCTGTTCCAAATCCAAATAATGATCAAGTGCAAGGAAATCACTCTTCACAGGTAGAGGAGTAGGAAAGTGAGGATTTTTTTGATCTTTCTTCTCTTTTCCAAAATCCTCCATGTAAAGAAAAATTTCTTCTATCATTGGTTCATTTTGAATCTAATAATCTCAGTGATGAATTAAATGAAATTGATTTCCAAATCAATTTGAAGTCATGGAAAACCATCATTCTCATTATTTTGATCTCATTGATGAATATGGTGATGAATGCTCAAGTGCATCATTTTATATTTTTGTTTCTCAAGATTTTATTTTGGAATATTTAGACCTAAAATCTGATTTGGTCCAAGAAGTTGTTCCCATGGAAACTTCCTCTTCAACTCACTATCCCTTGCGTTCTATTGTTTGTAATGAATAAACTTGCGAAGAAGATATTCCATGCTCTTCAAGTTCATCACCTAATGAGTTGGATGTTGAATTAACACAAGATAGTGAGGTCATCCATGATGAAGAATAAGGTAAGAAGCTTATCAAGTGTCCATTCCATCCCTTATCATTTCCAATTATGCATGAAGAAAATTATTCCATCCAGGTTACTTAACAGATTTTTCTGATTTATCCATCTTTTGATGTGCAATTAGAAGAATATTTTGGCTTCGGTAACATTTTTGTTGAAGATATCAATTCTCATCAAATCAGTAATGTAGATGGATTCTATTTTGATAGTGGTGATCTTGTTGAAATTATTGATGGTAGTTGTCCACACACCATGCATGATATGATTCAATTTTCAAAATGAAATTCTATAATTATTGAATGTTCTGGGACTCATTGAGGATTTGAGGAACTTCAACTTCTATTTATGGTTATTTTAGGTTCTCGCAACTTTGGTAAGATCCCTGAAATAAGTCATATATGGGTTTTCTCACACAATTCTTTTATTTGCATGATTTCAATGGATGTAAATCACTTCTTGAAATATGTTGGATATTTTGATATGGATATTTCAATTTTCAAGGTTTCTTCTCCAGTTGGATTGAAGATTATGTTTCAGTTAGTTAATCTTCATGAAAATATCCTATATCAAACTCAAGTTTGGAATGTATACCTTTCATGAATGAGCAAATATGTGAAGGTAATCATGCTAAAGACTATCTTTGGTCGACAAATTCATACTTGTCACATTATTTTGAAAGTAATCAACTCCTAATCCTTCTTGTGAATATTCTGATACTAATTATTTTCTTCATGACACTTGATATCATCTTCAATATTAAATAATACATGTGTTATTTGTTGAATCAAGTTCCTCTTTTTCAACCACTACATCTCGACTCGTTTCATGTGCTTGCCATATTTGCATTCCTTTTTAATGATTATGATGTAAGTATGTTGGAATAAGAAAATACTGAGAGGGGGGTTGAATTAGTAATAGTGAGGTTCTTCAAACTTTTTATGAATATTTCTTTAGTTCTTTCCTCTACTATCAGTTACTAACGAGATAATGTATACACAATATAAATGAACAACAAGATAAGACATTCCCATGTACATACAATCCATCACATGAGAAACATACACATATTGACACAAGTATTTTACGGGGAAACCAAAGGGATAAAACCACCATTTTTTTGTTGCTATGATGTAAATTAAGCACCTACTTAATTACATTAATTTGTTTGTGAGCACCCAGTCACAGGAGGCACCAACCCATTTAATATAGCAAGAACTTAATTACTAAGAGGCACCAAAATCTTAGGAATGTAGGCCACCACCTACTCTAGCCATTGGTCTACCGTTCGTACAATTTTTAAACTGAAAATAAGGGAAGATACATATACAAATAAATGCCATTCTGGTTTACTGCAATATCCTACTTATACTCTCGATCCTCTACTGTTCAACAAAATTTCTCGACCTCACACAACAACACCCTATCCTCTACTCACTCTACAACATCACATTGTACTTATTCTTATGCTCTTAACCACATATATTATACTATTCTCTCATCCCTCTATCGCATAGGCTCTCTGCAACACTCTGCTTTAGTTCAACACTAATTGGGCCAATTGCTCATCTCTCACACACTCTTCTCCACACTCTTTAGCACATACACAACAATATTGTATTCCCCACATTGCTCAGTGTAAATCACTGTTTTTATTCCTATATTTCACTCTTCTCAATGTTGCCTCTGCATGACTTCTCCATTCTGTTGTTGTGTTTGATGCTTGAATTATGCCTCCACATTAAACATGAGGATGGGCCTTAAGTGCTTCACTAAATCTTTGTGTGATTCTCCATGCTGATAATTTAATCTCATTCCACCTATGCACTCCAATGAGACTCCTCATGCTTATTCATGGCTTGCAAAGCTTGAATGTACTTCAACATGGCTTATCTATTCCTCATTTAACTCTATAAGGCATGCACGGGAGATACGAGGTAGATTTATTTCAACATCGAGACACATTTAACTCTATAAGGCATGCACGAGAGATACGAGATAGATTTATTTCAACATCGAGACAAGCCCAAAATTTATTCTCTGAGAATCATGGTCCTCGTCTCCTTGAAACAATGATCTCTAAATTTGCCATTAATTTCATCAAAAAACTCCTTTGGATTGCATTTAATCTCTACTTTCCACTCCATTCATCCTTTAACACTATGTACTGCAGTTTCAAAGAATTAATACAATGCAACTTTATTAAGAAAGACGTTAGGAAATCATAAAAGTTCCAATTCCTTTAGCCCCTTTCTGCTTAGCTCCCTTATTCTTTCTCTCCATGGGACCGAGTGTTGTTACTGACGACTTAGAACTTAGGTGCTAGGGCCTTTAGGCTCCTTCCGAGGGCCTATCTCCTTGTGTTATTTTCTCTCTCCCTCGGTTCTTTTGGTTTCTACTACCATGTGAAACTCAACATAGAAGCCCCTACCTCTCGTAACTTTTCCAAAATTCAGTTACAAAGAGTGTTACGAGGTATTTAACCTCCGAAATACTTCCATAAAACTTTGGTGCTAGCCCTACTTTGCACCCTCGGTTCTCTGAACTCCATGACCAAATGCCAATCCACATCGGAACCACTGATATCGTAACTTTCTCAAAAATATTTTATAGATAAGTTATGATACCTCAAACCTCCAATATTCTAACCTTTGAGATGAAATCATGCTGATGTAATCATTTCCATGTGGCGTCTTCTTAGTGGTGACACGTGTTGCCTGGATTTTCCCCATTATGCCACCCAAAAATATCAAAATGGACTGCCATGTGTCCTCTGTACTAACATTTCATGCTGATGTCATCTATCACATAAGCTCATGAGGGTCCAATCAACTACTAACATGTGTCCTATTGGAGGAGAGAGAAAGAGTCCCTTGGTCCTTTGTTTTTCAATAAATTCCTTTGTGTTTCCAATTTCCTCGCAACCTTGGTGCTTTCAAAGAATTGTAGTTATAAGGAATTACAAAACTCCGAGGTTCTGATGGACTAAACCTTCCGAGGTTCCATCCTGCTCCGACCTCTGAAATTCTGATATTTCATGCCTTTCCGATATTGGGTTCTAAGACTCAACCTTCCAATATTATGTTGTCCCGAGGTCCAAATATGCCATCTTGTTTTGATATTTCAGCCTGCTTAGGAATTCAATATCCTAACTTCCGCAATCCATAACTTTTGATCCATGAGGCCGTTTGCAAACTTCCACACACCATTGGAAAGATCTTTCAGAGAAATTTCCAATGGAGAGGGTTTGATGTAGGCTTTGAACCCATTCGCTACTAGATAAATGGCTGAAAATTTTCAATTTTTCTTTGCATCTTGGCCCTTCTCTTGTGCCTATAATACTGGACTCACAAACATCATAGTCATCATTTTATGGCTTCTCCAATATGCCTGCTACTATGGTGATTCTCTAATAGGAACTAGAGAAACCATAGGACTCCCCCTAATCTTGACACACCAAGTATATCAATGCTAGCATCTGCTGCCGGAAACCTCCATGCTGATTTGGTTCAGATCAATTCTAACACACTTGCAGCTACTAACCATCCATACAATGCCAACTATCTAAAAATACCCCCCTTTGAAATTGTTGGAAACAATTTAAGATCCCCCTGAAAGTAGGCATGATATTATTCATTGATGTTCTTCTCCGATGCACTAGTAATATTCTCCCCCTTTGTCATATATGGAAAATAATACCCTTGAAACCCCCCCCTAAATCATTACAACCTAGTCTTAAATTGATTCCACATGCTGAGTAGCTACCAACACAGTATAATTGAGATTATTTGGAGGAGGAATCAAGTCGAACAACATTAGCTGCAACCTGTTCTCTTAAGAAATGGAACTTGATAGGGATGTGCTTGATATTTTAATGCATGACAAGATTCTTAGATATATTGATGGATGTTGAGGCATAAAAGGTATCTTTTTAACACCTATTTATCTCACATTAATTATCAATCCAGGAACAAATTTTTATTTCAAGAGTGTACTTAGTCTGAGGCAACAATTCAGTCTAAGAGTAATGCTGTGTGAGATGTAGTACAGTGTACAAAAGTAAACAAATGCTTGGAATAGAAATATAATTACAGTAACATAAACTCAAATGCTCTTAAAATCTATCTATTCACTCAACAACCATCAATCGAGGATACAGTAGCAATAACTCATTCCTTTAGAAATTGATGCAATTGAAATCAAACTGGAACAAGGCAATCAATCTAGGAACTTGGAAGCAATAACCACTGTTCTCTATAGTTGACAATCTTGATGTAAAGCAATAGAAATGAAATCGAAATTGAACTAACTGTTGTTTGAAAATAAACTAAGAATAACTCTTTTTAAAAGCAAGAATTAGAAATGAACAACAATCTGCAATTAAATGGCTATGTGCATAAACAATAAATTGAAACTAATGAATTAGAAATGAACAATAAACAGAAATGGAACAGCAAACGTTAATTGAATAACAAACATAAACTTAACGCAATTATGCAATGAATCCTGTTAATACTTCAACCCTGTTGACAACCAACACTATGAAACAATTAATTGGAATGAATCATAAATCAATGGAACAACAACGCTTTATAAAAGATAGCAAAATGAAGAAGATAGGAAATACGATCCTTGCTAAGATAGAATAGCAGTGCAATTCATTAACGTATACATCAAATCCAAATTCAATCCAACAACAATCAAATAACTTAGTAATTGTAATGAATTTAAATGCAATTATCACACAACAGAAATCAAATGATAGAAATACAAATAGTGGATCGATCCACCAGGGTCGGGCCCTCAACCACTGGTGAAACGCCGCTGGGCTACTGTAGAGCTTGAGAAATGGAGCGAGAACGCATCTTTGTATTAATCAAACATGAATAGATTTTACATCAACTTCTCTTTGATCACGAGAGTCAAGGAATTACAGTGCTACAAGAGGAATTCAATAATCATCCATTGTTCTTCAATACATAATACATGCTCTCCTTTTATAATCAGAAAGAGGAGAAATTAAATAGCAAATATGATATCTCATAACAATATTGGATTTTTCCCAACAACTTGATCAACCATAAAATATATTTCCATCAATTTTCCAACAAGAACAAGGCGAATTTGGCTTTGCAGCTGAGATTTGGAGGACGGCTGCAACAACAAATATGAGAAAATCGTGCTCAAAGGACCCTGCATTTCTCTCAATACAGACCAAATTTGGGAAAACAGTTTATTTGTAAAGTTAATTTGGTCCGTTATGGACAAAACCCATGTTCCGGATTTTTCAGATTCTTCTTCATTTGCCCAGAATCTCAACATTAAAACTGTCACTTCTTATTCCAACGAATTTCTGAGTTGGACTATTTCATGATGATTTGGAAATCAAATCTGAAGCCTGGAAAATATCTTGGAGGCTGAAATGGTGACTGTTGTTATAAAATATATTAATAAATCATCATTGATAAAATTATGCATAATAATCATCAATTTATTAAAAATAAAGGAGAAGAAATAATATTCATCCATAAGAACATAAATCATTATAAGATGGATTTATATAATAAATTATAATAAATGATATGATAAAGAAGAGTAAAAATGGATGAAATAAGTGTTAAAAAGTGGTCATATTCACGGCCCAACATACCCCCAAACTGAATATATTGCATGTCCTCATGCAACCCAAAGACAAAACCCATGTATTAACCAAACAAAGAAAATTGTTCATCCCAACTCATGAAATGGATGGAACAAATGAATTTTTCCTCAAATAATGTGTTGGGTGTGGAGCCTGATTATCTTGTTTACTTTGTACCACAGCATTGGACCCTTGTACCTTAAAAGGGGCGGCAACGCCGCCTGTAATTAATCGCTGCAGTGGGGGGTCCAAGGGGGGTGGCAGCGCTTTTCGGAGCCCCCCCTGGCAGGGGTTTCGGGGGCAGCAACCCCGAAGCTATAAACAGATGTAAAATTTCCTTGTAAAAGTATAGTAATTTCTAGTCAATCTGGGCCGTTCATAGGTGAATGATCTGACAGTAGAAGTTATGTTTAGTTTAGGGTTTTTTGCCCTAGAAGGCAACCCCTCGCTTTTATGAGGGTATTGTATTGCGGTTGTGTAGTGTATGTGTATTCTCGGAGCGAGAAACAGAGAGGGAGACTGTGAGAGAGAACAGAGGATATTACAGTGGATCTGCTGTAGGTTTTGTCTCTTCAATTTTTGCTGGACAATAGAAAGGAAGGACTGGCTGTTCGGGGTGGACGTAGCCCAAACTGGGTGAAGCACGTATATCTGTGTCTCTCTGGTTTTATGTGTTTTGTGTGCTTATATTTTCCGCATATTTTATGTGTTGCATTGCTCCATAATATATAATTTTCTAACAACTAGTATCAGAGCCGAAGGTCTATTTGGCTGATAAACTCACAGGGAAGAAGGATTCCTGGTTCGAGTGGGAGCAATGGCAGAAGATGGTAAGTTTAGGGTTGAGAAATTTAACGGCCAAAACTTCCCACTGTGGAAGATGCAGATGGAAGATTATCTGTATCAGAAAGATCTGTACCTACCATTGAGCAGAAAAACAAAGAAGCCGACGGCCATGACAGACGCAGAATGGAACATTCTCGATAGAAAGGCACTCGAAACAGTACGGTTGTGCCTTGCGGCGTCAGTCGCCTTCAATATTTCGAAGAAAACAACAACAGAGGGTTTGATGCAGACGTTGGCGAAACTATATGAAAAATCCTCGGCCTCAAACAAGGTATTTCTTATTAAACGACTATTTAATATGAAGATGTCAGAAGGTGGATCTGTTGCAGACCATTTAAATGATTTTAATACAGTTACCAGTCAGTTAAGTTCTGTACGGGTAAACTTTGATGATGAAGTTAGAGCTCTGTTATTCTTGTGCTCATTGCCAGAGAGTTGGAATGGTTTAGTAATGGCCATTAGTAACTTTGTCTCTGGATCTAGTACTTTAAAGTTTGATGATGTTTTTGGTGCTATCTTTAGTGAGGAAATGCGACGGAAAAGCTTTGGTGAGACATCGAGTAATTCTTTGAGTGCAGAGTCTAGGGGAAAAAGAATGGAAAGAGGAAAGAGCTCGGGTTATCGTAGTAAATCAAGGAAAGGCAGATCCAAGTCCAGATCGGGGATAGTGTGCTGGGAATGCAAAAAGAGAGGACACCTAAAGAAAGATTGTAGATCTTGGAAGGGAAAAGAAGGAGATGCACAACAAGAAAACAATCATGAAGCAAATGTGACAGGTGATGTGTTACAAGATGCTTTGATTCTTTCTTTCGAAATGTTATTGATTCTTGGGTTGTAGATTCAGGGGCTTCATTCCATGCCACACCTGATAAGAAATATTTTCATGACTATGTTCAAGGAGATTTTGGACAAGTTCGTTTGGGTGATGATAAACCCTGTAAAATTGTTGGAATGGGTAAAGTTCTTGTAAAACAACATAATGGAAACCAATGGCTACTAAAGGAGGTAAGACATGTTCTAGATCTAAAGAAAAATTTGATTTCAACAGGGCAATTAGGCAGTGAAGGTTGTGTGACAACTTTCACAGATAAAACTTGGAAGGTCACCGAAGGAGCACTAGTAATAGCAAAAGGTGGAAAGGTTGGTACATTGTATTTATGCAATGGTATTTCTAACTCTATTAATGCTTTAAATTTCAAAGGAGCAGATGTAGGATTATGGCATCATAGGCTCGGACACATGAGTGAGAAGGGAATGAAGATTCTTCACTCAAGAAATTTGTTGCCAGGTTTGAAGAATGTTGATTTGGATTTCTATGAAAATTGCATTTATGGAAAACAAAAGAGAGTCAGATTTCTCAGAGTTGGGAAAGAAAAGAAGAGCGAAAAATTGGAGCTTGTGCATACAAATGTATGGGGACCTGTTCAGGTATCATCTCTCGGTGGCTCTCGTTATTATGTTACTTTTATTGATGATGCAACTAGAAAAACATGGATTTATTGTATTCAGAATAAATCTGATGTATTTGATACTTTCAAGAAATGGAAAGATTTGGTTGAGATTGAGACAGGAAATAAGTTGAAGTGTCTCAGATCAGACAATGGAGGTGAATATTGCAGCAAAGAGTTTGATAGGTACTGTTCAGAGCATTGAATTCGCAAAGAGAAGACAGTTCCAAGAACACAACAAGAAAATGGTGTGTCAGAAAGAATGAACAGAACAATCATGGAGCATGCAAGGTGCATGAGATTGCATGCAGGATTGCCTTTACATTTTTGGGCAGATGCTGTAGATACTGCTGTTTATCTAATAAACAGAGGGCCTTCAAGTTCCTTGGATGGTGGTATTCCAGAGGAAGCATGAAAAGGTAAAAAGGTAAACTACTCTTTTTTAAAGTCTTTTGGTTGTGAGGCCTTTGTCCATATTAATAAAGAAAATAGAACAAAGCTTGAGGCAAAATCAAAGAAATGTACCTTTATTGGATATGGTGTTAATGATTTTGGATATTTCTTATATGATTATGAAAATCACAAAATGATTAGGAGCAGAGATGTAATATTCAATGAAAAGGTCTTGTATAAGAATCAGCTGCAGGAAAAGAAACAGGAAAAAGAAAGCAAGGAATACACGGTTCTTGATGAGATAACTGAAAAAGTAAAGGTGCCTAAAAATAATAATAATCAACAACCACAACAACAACAACCACCACAACAGCAACAGGTACCTCAAACACCTGAAAGTGGTGTTAGAAGATCTACCAGGATAAGTAGACCCCCTGAATGATACTCTCCTTCATTATATTATTTATTGCTGACTAATTCTGGTGAACCCGAATGTTATGAAGAAGCAATGTAGGTTGAAAACAGGAAGAAGTGGGAGCTAGCCATGGAAGAAGAGATGGACTCCTTAATGCATAACTAGACTTGGGACTTAGTCAGGTTGCCTGCAGGTAAAACTACATTGCAGAATAACTGGGTTTACACGCTGAAGGAAGAAGATGGAGGAAAATATAAGTACACAACTAGACTTGTGGTGAAGGGGTTTGCACAGAAGAAAGGTATTGATTTTGATGAAATATTTTCTCTTGTTGCTAAGATGAATTCAATCAGAACTATTTTAAGTCTTGTAGCAGCGGAAGATTTACATCTTGAACAGTTAGATGTAAAGACAACATTTCTCTATGGAGATTTGGAGGAAGAGATATACATGCAGCAACCAGAAGGATATGAGGTAAAAGGGAAAGAAAAATTGGTGTGCAGGTTAAAGAAGAGCTTGTATGGCTTAAAAAAGGCTCCAAGGCAGTGGTATCTAAAATTTGACAAGTTTATGTCTGAACAAGGTTATACTAGATGTCACTCTGATCATTGTGTTTATCTAAAAAGGAAAAATGATGGTAGCTATATTATATTGTTATTGTATGTAGATGACATGCTTGTTGCAGGGTCTAACATGCAGAAAATAAATGTGCTCAAAAGAAAATTGGCAAATTCATTTGCAATGAAGGATTTGGGAGCTACAAAACAAATCCTTGGTATGAGGATAACTAGAGACAGGAAAAATCACAAATTAACACTGTCTCAGAATGAGTACATAAAAAAGGTGTTGAAAAGATTTAATATGTAGAATGCAAAACCAGTTAGTACACCTTTTGCTAGCCATTTCAAACTTTGTAAGGAGATGTGCCCCAAGACCCATGAAGAAATGGAATATATGTCTAAAGTTCCATATGCATCAGCAGTTGGAAGCTTAATTTATGCAATGCTCTGCACAAGGCCTGATATTGCACATGCAGTGGGAGTTGTAAGCAGGTACATGAAAAATCCAGGAAAAGAACATTGGATGGCAGTAAAATGGATTCTCAGATATTTGAGAGGTACAAAAAATCAAGCATTATTCTTTGGTGGTTCAAACATTGCTCTACACGGATATGTTGATGCAGATATGGCAGGTGACAGAGATAACAGGAGGAGCACTACAGGATATGTATTTACTGTAGGTGGAACAGCTGTCAGTTGGGTTTCAAAAATCCAAAGTATTGTTGCACTTTCAACAACAGAAGCAGAGTATGTTGCTGCTACAAAGGCTAGTAAAGAAATTATTTGGTTACAAAGGCTTATGGATGAATTGGGTAAGAAGCATGATATGGGAACGTTATACAGTGATAGCCAAAGTGCCATTCATCTTGCAAAGAACTCCTCATTTCATTCCAGGACTAAACACATACATCTCAAGTACAATTTCATACGGTCAGTATTGGAAGATGGAGAGTTGAAGCTGGAAAAGATACACACTAGCCAGAATCCTGCAGATATGCTAACAAAAGTTGTATGCAGGGAGAAACTGAGAATGTGCTCAGTTTCAATTGGTCTTCAAGGATGACAATGAAGACGAGAAACAACCAGGTCCAAAGAGAAGTCATTATCCAGCAAATGAAGCAGTGTTGGAGTTGCTACAATCAGTCTCCAAGTGGGAGATTGTTGGGTGTGGAGCCTGATTATCTTGTTTACTTTGTATCACAGCATTGGACCCCTATACCTTAAAAGGGGCGGCCGCCCATAATTAATCGCTGCTGTGGGGGGTCCAGGGGGGCGGCAGTGCTTTTCAAAGCCCCCCCATGGTGGGGGTTTCGGGGGCAGCGCCCCCGAAGCTATAAACAGATTTAAAATTGCCTTGTAAAAGTATAGTAATTTCTAGTCAATCTGGGCCATTCATAGGCGAATGATCTGACGATAGAAGTTATGTTTAGTTTAGGATTTTTTGCCCTAGAAGGAAATTGCTCGCTTTTATGAGGGTATTGTATTGCGGCTGTGTAGTGTATGTGTATTCTCGGAGCGAGAAACAGAGAAGGAGACTGTGAGAGAGAATATAGGATATTACAGTGGATTTGCTGTAGGTTTTGTCTCTTCAATTTTTGCTGGATAATAGAAAGGAAGGACTGGCTGTTCGGGGTGGACGTAGCCCAAAATGGGTGAACCACGTATATTTGTGTCTCTCTGGTTTTATGTGTTTTGTGTGCTTGTATTTTCCGCATATTTTATGTGTTGCATTTCTCCATAATATATAATTTTCTAACATAATGAAAATTCAATTTTAGCAATCTTGATAAAGGCATAACAATTTTTACAGTTGACATTCAACTATATGTATATGAAGTTGCAGAAAAATGCGACATAAGTAACAACAAACTTCATTAACCATTTTCTCAAAAATCAGATTGTTTTGATGCACGGATCATGAGATAAAAAAAAATGGTTGTAGGTGTGCATAATTTTCAAAATTTTATGAACTAATTTAGCGCGAAATTATCCGTGTTTAAGAATTCAGTTCATAGTTTTAAAGATATATGCAAATCAATTTCTGCACTGTATGAAATTGTATGCCTTAAACGAAAAAGAGAGTAGAAAACATCTATCATGTGTAGCAATTCTCCCCCAAACCCGCCCCCCCTCCCCCCTCCCAAATTGAAGAATTAGCATGTCCTCATGCAATGCTAGAAAATAAAGAGAGGTGGTTGCTACAATATGTTGAAATCTATGCTTCATGTAAAACAACATGAAATAAGGGATGTGTTGAGAATGAATAAGAATATCCATGGATGATAAAGAATATTATTGACATGGTCACAAGAAAGAAATGAAGGAAATCAACACTCCCCCAAACTGAAAGATGAGATGTGTCTAAAAAAAATGGGAAGTGGTAAAGATGTGGAATGAATGATAATAAATAATGCTCAATGGATGTTCATGAAATTCTCCTAAATTCATAATAAATCAGAAAATTATGCTATTTTACCTCAAGTGTTACCTCCGAAAAATGTGCAATGACATGTAGGGACTGGCCTTTGTTGAAGCTGATGTAGGCTGAGCAGATACTGAAAATGATGCAAAAGGTGGAAGCCATGCAAGCACATCATGTCTGAAGAATTGTGTGCATTCACGAGCCTTCGCTGTTAATTGCAATAATGTGGTCGTGCTGCGAATAGAATTCCCCCCCATACTTGTTGTTCTCCTGTAAAAAAATCACAATTATGTATGCAATTTTCTGAAATCTACAGTTCAGTTTGAAATGGAAACAGATAAGATGCATGCAAAAAATTTCAAGCAGAAAAAAATTCTGTAAAATTGCAGTATTAATATTGTGGCAAATCAGCAAAATAGAAGAGCAGCGTATTGCACAGCAATTGTATAGCATGGAAAGGCATACATACTTATGATACAATCAATGAAATTATAGCATTTACTGAAATCCATGCATGTGATAAATCGTAAACAGATATAGAATCATTTTGTAATGATTCAAGGATAAGGAGAAGGGACAGCTTAAGATAAACATAAGTACAAATGCGTTTATTACCCACTTAAACTAATGTGATCGATATATGATGATTTTCATGTATAATAGGTTCAAAATCAAAGGTTAAGGATTCATACTTTCATCTGATATTTAAATAGAGATATAGGAAAAAGGGTTTAATATTACTATTGAAGTGTATAAATGTGACTTCAATACCATCAGCAGAGCTCTGTTGCCCACAGGTGTCCATAACCTTGACAGAGTTGCTCTCTCACCCTTGGAACCATTGTCCTTTATTTATGCTGAGGAAGTGCTTGTTAATTGTCATAACAGAGGCCATTGTGCTGGCTTGGTGACTAGATAAATCACAATGCCATTCACTGGGAAGAAGTGAAAAGTGGGCAGGCTGACTCGTGATGAGACCTCCTGTTCCAAGGACTTCTTAATTTTTTCAATTGTCCATTGGACCATATCCCTGGTTTGGTGGCTATGATGGGAACGCCACTTCACTTGCTTCCTTATGAACATGGTAGGCTGGCTTTTGATGAGACCCCCTATCCTCCATCTACCAAATTATAAAATTATTAATGAAATATGTAAATATTTTTCTTTTCATATAGCACTTTCCTATTTATTCATAAAGGATGGCTCAACACTCCTTAAGAGTAGGGATGGAGGAAGAAGTCTGAACAACTCAATTGAAAAGAATATGCCCTTGTTCCTACTCCATAAGTAAAAATAAAAAAAAGCTATAAAATATGGGAAAGAACCAACATGATAAAGATAGTCGATCATATTAATTTAGTGGTAGTAAGACAACAAGATCATGTTATTGATTATGTCCCTTTTTCCTTTTTCTTATCATTACTAAACAAATTTCTTAAAAATGATGATTTCTTTTGATTCGCTGATTACAGTAAGCTTAAATTGTATGTTTGTCTTTCAAAAAGTTATGAAAAATTCAAAAAAATCCTCAAAAAGTTGTTCACAGACAAAAAAAATGCACTAAAAAAGTGTTGTTCCTTTGGAAAGAAACAGTAAAAACAATTTGTGAAAATGCTGCTGTTCCTTTCGAAAGGCTGTTCCTTTGGAAAGGAACAGCAAAAACGCTCACAACAATACTGTTGTTCCTTTCGAAAGGAACAACAAAAGTGTTGTTCCTTTGGAAAGGAGCAACAAAAACATTCACAGCAAAACTGCTGTTCCTTTCGAAAGAAGGAACAACAAAAATTCAAAAGAAAAGTAAGAATGGTTCAAGAAATAAAATTCTATACAAAAAGAACAAGCAAAGTAAAAGAAAACAAACTTTATGTACAAGTTTCAAGAAAAAGTAAATTTTTTTTTTTTACAGAATTGGTGCTACCGAAGAATTTCCTTCTGCGATTGAAACTTGCATGGTGGGGTACTTATTGTTCAATTACCACTGGAGCGGAAATTTCAATTTGAAGGGATCAACGCCTAAAACACAAAAACATAAAATAAATCAAAAAAGAAACAACACTTTATTAAGTTACAACAGCTATGATGTTATTTCCTAAAGGAATATCAATCTATTAATGGGAAAAAATTGATCTTTTTGAAAAATGTTTTGGAAACAGTAACATGAATTTTGAAATGGGAACCAATTCTTCATTTCTTCTTGTTATAAATCTATTAGGTAATGAACTGGATGAAATGCCCTTATTTTACTAAATTTTCAAGAATTGCTCGTCCATAAATTGACCTTCTCTGTTCTCCTAAGACCTGCAAAAAACGAGTGTCTACCTGCAATAAAACATTAAATCATGGAGAAAGAGAGGTGATCAGGCTCCCCTAATCCAAAAATTATGCTAAAAACTAACAAGTAGTTACTCTGTAGAAAAAATCCGCGGAAAAATAAAACAAATTGTATTTGTCACCTGCAGGAGAGCAGTGGTCGACCATACTAACCAACAATGTTTTAATCATAACTTCTTTGTTTTTCGTCTGATTCAAGTAATTCCAAAGCCAAATGAGAGCTAATTCAAATATTTATCTCCAATAGAAACATGTTTTAAAAATTCCATGTAATGGTATGTTAAACTTGCTTAGAACAACCTGCATAATAGAGTCATTTTCGATTTTCCGGCTCAGACCAATAGTTGGTATTTCAAGCATAAATTATGCGTTTAATGGCGGATTCAACTGATTCAAATTGAAGATTAAATTATATTCATTTATTTATCTCCAATAGAAACAATTTTTGAAGACAAGAAGAATTGATGGGTCAAATATTCTAGGGAACAACCGAGAAAACAAAGTTTCAAGAGTGCTGATTTATGATAGGCTGTCAGTATTTTGGTCATAAATTCCTCATACGATATCAAAATTGAGTGATTCAAATTGAGTTGTAAACAATATTAATAGAGGAATATACCATAGAATTTTTTTTAAAAAATATAGTAATTTAGGTCTCCAAAAACTGACTGTCCCAACTCTGTTCTTGAGCTGCCTACTAGACACCCTGTCAATGTTTTGGTTCTAATTTTTTCGTTTCAGATCCAAATTGAGTGATTAAAATTGGGTTAGAAAGTAGACATAAAGGGATAATTAGGATAGAAATAGGTTTTAAAAATATTCACTTTTGGTCTCCCAAAAAATGACTGTCCCAACTTTGTTTTCAGGAATTTCATCAAGCCCGCAAGCCAAAAAATATGATATTCAATAAATTTTTCTATATTGGTGATAAAAATGGATATGAGTGTTTTTAGAATTTTTATTTTCAATATAATGCATCTACATAAAAAAATAGATTAAAATATTTATCACCGATGTTGATTTCCACAGCTTGTTGCAACAAAAACAACTATTTTTACAAAAAAATGTGTTTATTTCTTTAATTATTTTATTTTCTCCACTAATCTACTCTTCTTTGAAAATAGAACATGCTTATGTATAAGAATATTCCCAGTGGAGCCATTTCCAAAATAATGCCTCTAGTATGTACATACCCAAATTTGAAAAATGCATGTTGATAAATAGTAGGGTATGAGAAGCCAACTTCCCTTCTTGTAAAAAAAAATTGGGCAAGAATTCTCAATTTCATGGGAATCTTGCTCAGTCTTTTCTGTTTGGCTATGTATCTCAGCAAAGGCTATAGATAGTGACTCTGTGGCCTGAAGGGAACTAGTAGGTTTTCTAGAAATAACTTTTTTAAATCCTACTGATGGCTGAGATTTAGTTATTTTAAGGATTTCGTCAATAAAAGTTGTTTGCCCAAAGGTCACTGGTCCCTTAAGTTTTTCAATTTTAGGAGGAATTTTGTTTTTCTTAGTTGGTCTATTCATTCAAGAAAAAAAACCTTCACTCCTACCTAAAGAAAGAAGCTTACCTACTTCTGCTGTGAAGCGGGCTGCGAGCAAGTGTGTTTCTTGCCCAGTGCACAGGTTCTTACCTTCCGTCTTTAATACCCAATTATTCGCAAGCAGAAGAAAATCAGTTGTGCATCAATCCTTTGAAATGGCATACACTCTCCCCCGCAACGGCGCCAAAATGTTTAGGCATAAAAGGTATCTTTTTAACACCTATTTATCTCACATTAATTATCAATCCAGGAACGACTTTTTATTTCAAGAGTGTACTCACTCTGAGGCAGCAATTCAGTCTAAGAGTAATGTTGTGTGAGATGTAGTATAGTGTACAAAAGCAAACAAATGCTTGGAAGAGAAATCTAATTACAGTAACATAAACTCAAATGCTCTTAAAATCTATCTATTCACTCAACAACCATCAATCGAGGATACAGTAGCAATAACTCATTCCTCTAGAAATTGATGCAATTGAAATCAAACTGGAACAAGGTAATCAATCTAGGAACTTGGAAGAAATAACCAGTGTTCTCTACAGTTGACAGTCTTGATGTAACGCAATAGAAATGAAATCGAAATTGAACTAACTATTGTTTGAAAATAAACTAAGAAGAACTCTTTTTAAAAGCAAGAATTAGAAATGAACAACAATCTGCAATTAAATGGCTATGTGCATAAACAACAAAATGAAACTAATGAATTAGAAATGAACAATAAACAGAAATGGAACAACAAACATTAATTGAATAACAAACATAAACTTAACGCAATTAAGCAATGAATCCTCTTAATACTTCAACCCTGTCGACGGCCAACACTATGAAACAGTTAATTGGAATGAATCATAAATCAATGGAATAGCAACGCTTTATAAAATATAGCAAAATGAAGAAGATAGGAAATACGATCCTTGTTAAGATAGAATAGCAGTGCAATTCATTAACGTATACATCAAATCCGAATTCAATCCAACAACAATCAAATAAATTCGTAATTGTAATGAATCTAAATGAAATTATCACACGACAGAAATCAAATGGTAGAAATACAAACAGTGAATCGATCCACCAGGGTCGGGCCCTCAATCGCCGGTGAAACGCTACTGGGCTACTGCAGAGCTTGAGAAATGGAGCAAGAACGCGTCTTTGTATTAATCAAATATGAATAGATTTTACATCAACTGCTCTTTGATCACGAGAGTCAAGGAATTATAGTGTTACAAGAGGAATTCAATAATCATCCATTGTTCTTCAATACATAATACATGCTCTCCTTTTATAATCAGAAAGAGGAGGAATTAAATAGCAAATATGATCTCTCATAACAATATTGGATTGTTCCCAACAACTTGATCAACCATAAAATATATTTCCATCCATCTTTCAACAAGAGAAAGGCGAATTTGGCTTTGCAGCTGAGATTTGGAGGACGGCTGCAACAACAAATTTGAGAAAATCGTGCTCAAAGGACCCTGCGTTTCTCTCAATACAGGCCAAATTTGGGAAAACAGTTTATAAAGTTAATTTGGTCCGTTCTGGACAAAACGCATGTTCCGGATTTTTTAGATTCTTCTTCATTTGCCCAGAATCTCAACCGTAAAATTTTCACTTATTATTCCAGCGAATTTCTAAGTTGGACTATTTCATGATGATTTGGAAATTAAATCTGCAGTCTGACAAATATCTTGGAGGTTAAAATGGTGAGTGTTGTTATAAAATATATTAGTAAATCATCATTGATAAAATTATGCATAATAATCATCAATTTATTAAAAATAAAGGAGAACAAATAATATTCATCCACAAGAACATAAATCATTATATGATGGATTTATATAATAAATTATAATAAATGATATGATAAAGAAGAGTAAAAATGGATGAAATAAGTGTTAAAAGGTGGTCGTATTCACGGCCCAACAATGGAACTAGTATTATCACACATTATTGGAATAGTATCAGTCAAATTTACCTTAATTTCCTTCAAAGTATTCTTCATCCAATATATAATTTGAGAGAAACAATGGTAGTTTCAATATACTATGCTTCAACGGTTGATAAAGAAATGGAGCCTTGTTTCTTGTTGACCTAGGACACTAAGAAGTCTCCCAAAAATAAAGTTACACCTAAGGTTCTCTTCTTATCATCAATAATACTTGCCCAATTAGCATTAGTATAGGCCTTCAACTTAAAATATTTATTTTTATCATACCATAGTCCATAATCAGTTGTTCCTTGAAGATATTTGAAAACCCTTTTGACAACGATGGCATGACTTTCATGAGGGAAATATTGAAATCTGGCCACAAGACCCACTACTTGCATGATATCTGGTATCGAACCTGTGAGATACAACAAGCTTCCTATAATTGATTTATATTCAGTCTGATTTACCAACAGTGTCTCATATTCTTTGCATAATTTGCAACCTGTAACCATAGGTGTGCTAACTAGCTTGCAATCTTCCAACCCAAACTTATTGAGAGGTTCTCGTAGGTACTTGGATTGGGAGATAAACACCCCATTTTTTGAGTGAGAAATTTCAATCCCAATAAGAAATACAACTCTCCAATCATGGGCATATCAAACTCTGTCTTCATATAGTTTGTGAATTATGTCCCAATTGTTCCAAGTCATTGACAAATATTATGTCATCCACATACAATACTAAAATTAGTAGATTATCATCTTTAGACTTTATATATAGAATTTTGTCTACATTACCTTTCTTAAAGCCTTGTTGCTGAAAGAATCGATCCAGTCTCACATACCAGGCTTTAGGGGCATGTTTGAGTCCATATAAGGCCTTTTTCAGTCTACACACAAACACTTCATTTTCGGTGAGCATTAATCCTTCTATATGATTAATATAAACCTCTTCTTCCAGATCTCCATTTAGAAATGAAGACATCACATCCATCTAATATACCTTGACTTTTTATGACCGGAAAAGGGAAAGAAATTTTTTGATAAGTTCCAATATAGCTACTGGTGCAAAGGTTTCCTCAAAATCTACCCCCTCTATCTGGGCATACCCTTTGCAGACCAAACGAGCCTTGTTCCTAATCACTTGACCTTGATCATTTAGCTTGTTTTTGAAAACATATTTTTTTCCTATGGATTTTTTCTTTTTGGGTCTTGGAACAAGCTCCCAAGTGTCATTCTTATCAATTTGGTACCTAACTTAAGAATGTGACGAAAATATCTCTGTATTAAAAAGAGAGAAGAAACCAAAGAAAAAATACCATGCTTCAGATTTATATACAAAGTATATATGAAAAACACTTTTAGACTTCCTTGAGGCATGTTCAATGCACACTCTAGGAAAAAATATAGGCATCATGTTAATTACTGATCCAAGAAGCATTTTAATATTAGTCATGTAATATCGTATATTAGAGGTGCAAAACATTTCCACATCCATTTTCATGCATGTGCACCAAGTTTCTTTCTTCCTAATAAAGAAAATAAAAACAAATTGAAGTCTAGAAACCTTACTATGAACCATTGATTCAAGGATTGATCCAAGTGCATATTGGTGGTCACCCCCCTATTCCACTTGGGGCCCCACCATTGTCTCTTTCAGTTTTTCAGTTTCAGCACAACTTACTATTTTTAGCAATTTTTCGGGTCCTGAACTTCCAGCGTTTTGAGGGTCCCCATTTTCCCAAAAAACGTCGTTTAGGGCCTCAAAACGGCTCCGGAAGTTCGGGACCCGAAAAACTGCTAAAAATAGTAAGTTGTGCCAAAACTGAAAAACTGAAAGAGATAATGGTGGGGCCCCAAGTGGAATAAGCAGGTGACCACCAATATCCACTTGGATCAAGGATTAAGGGGTAAAACTCATGGTGTATTCTATTTGAAATCCTTTTGTCCATTTAATGAGTATGCCTGAAGAAATGGACAATTGCTTCATTGGAAAAGAGAAACTAAACCCAAGCTCCCTTTCTACTTTTGAAGGAGTCTGGAAACCATCTCCTTCACTTTGCACAAAAACATCTATTTCTGATGCAATTATATCAAATAGTTCCCGCATACATTCAAATATATTAATACAAGCATAGGGCTTACTTCAAAAAACTATAACTAGAACCCAAATTCATGCAACTTTTTCATTATTAGAAGCATTGCATGCCATGGGCTAGAAGTAGCGATGGTATCCAAGATGGAAATGACAAAATACATAAAAAAAAACATTAAATACTTCAACTCGTAAAATACCACTATTGGGATTTAGAATTGCTTAAAAGGAAACAAGATTGGAATGCATGATTGTATGCTCAAGTAGCATGAGCACATATATGATATCATACTTATCAACTTGGTCAGAGAAGGTAAAAATGCTAATGAAAAAGAAATTAGTT
>JAXQQM020082372.1:0-18970 GCA_034641835.2 Pinus albicaulis
AGAGCACAACCCTTAGAAATCCCTTCATTTTCTTCCTCAAATTAGGGGATGCCATTGAAAATTTGATTTAGAGATTCCAAAATCTTGTAATGGAGGTGTCCATACATTCTATGCCATATTTCGGAAGGGTTCACATCCAAGTGAACTAGGGATTGAGATAAAGGTGTAAAGAGTCTATATAATGTCCCCTCACAAATCCCAATCACCCTAGCATTATCAATACTAGAGCCATGGGCACATGTTTTGGGCCTTGCACCATGAAAAACATTGTTTGATGCTTGAAAATGGCCCTAGAAGGTTATAGACCCCAATTTCTCAAGTTGATTCATCGAATTTTTCCACCCATAAAGTATCATGATAGATGAAAAGCAGTATGTTGATAGAGTTTGGGTCAATATGGAAATTATCACATACATGCATGATAATAAATATTTAAAAGGGAGTTTTATTTTTATTTTACTTTATTTACTATTAATTTTTTTAGAATTATAAGTTAAACGTAATGGAATTTTGGTCTTTAGATTTGTATATGCAATTAAGAACAAGGAACATACATAAGTTAAATGTAATGGAATATTGCTTTTTATATTTATATATGGAGTTAATACCAAGGGACATACATAAGTTTGTTTGTTTTTTTTCTTTCTAAAAAATAGAATTATTTTACATTCAAGGAGAATAAAAAATACATTCCACACAATGCATGTTACACATAATTCAAAGTTATACTAAATTTAGAACATATCACTAAAGTACTTATAATTCTACTTGCCATTCACAAGGAAGATAATCTTGAAATAAACATGTTGCAAGTAATTACATTACATTTCATCGAAAAACTATTGAATAATTATATCAAAGTCTAAAGGAAAAAAAAAAGAGCATAAAAAACATCAAAGCTCACTCACTCACACACACATGCTCAAAAAAAAAAAAATGCTCAAAAAGCATTATCAAATTTTGAGGAGATTAAAAGCTCCCACTAATATTCATCTTCAATCATTTGATTTTTCGTCAACAGTAAACCATATTTAGAAAGGGTGTCAACCTGAATATTATGCTCATAGTATATAATCTTGAAAGATACCTCGTAGGAATGTCTTGAAATTTCCTTCAAATACTTAGCGAAAGGGGATGAACTAGTACTATGGATATGAAGCTACTCTTGCATCCAATTTATAGTGAGAGATGAATCCCCAAAATGTGTAGTCTAAAAATTTATTTGTTAAGTGCTATTTTCTTCCATATTCCATTCCTTATTTTTACGGGGTTTTCTTGTGGGCTTCATTGTTTCTTGGACCTTCTTATTTGAAGTTTTGGACAACTTTGATGCTCATCTTACATCTATTTTGTTTTATTAAGGTCACACTTTCAATATGTACTATTTTCTCTCAGTTTTTCATTGTTATTTAGGTGCCATACTTTCTAAAACTTTGGCTTGTCCCTGATGTGCTTGTTTTGTGTTAATTCATAAAGGGTGAATGTTAATGTGATGGATGCAAAAGGTGGGAGGAAGAAGTGTAATTGTAATTATTCGTATTACGAAACTCCATTGGGCTACAAGACTGAAGATATTCGACCTCGTGGTGGCATCCATAAATTCCATAGTGCTGCATACTCCAACGTAATTTTTCTTTCTTTCTCTCTCTACTAGGAATGTACCAATTCAATATTTTTTGTTTTAGGTCGGGCGCATGAACTCATTTACATGGCATATCCAGATTGGTATTATTTTGGCATATATGGTAAATAATGCAACAAAATCCAATGGTGGTATTTCGTTGAAAATATTTGCGACATAACCTTGCCACCTTTGTGCCACATATGCCACGTCTTTTCTATGCATAAATCTAGAGCCATGTAGTATCACTCTGTACCATGGTATTCATTTCTACCTTTTCCATTAAGAACTATTGTTAGCACTAATTTTGCATTGTTGTTGCAATATCATTATACACCGTCGTTTTACCATTGTTTAGTGCCAATATATATGGGCTATGGATTGGCGGGGCTGCCGGATGTGGCGGGCGCCACCCTACCCCCATTTTCCATTAAAACAAACAATATATATAATAATATGCCCAAACCTTAATAACAGTTATGCATAGCATATTGGTAAGATTTAGGAATAATGCAATGGAGGTCATGGTTTCGACCCCCAACCTAGACTTTGACTTGTGTTGACTAAACCTATGTTTGTCTTTGACGACTTGCCATGTGTCGAATTGTGAGAGGGCCACCTGGCTTACAAGGCCCCAAATATTTTCCTGCTTTCCTTAAATTTCAATGGGAAATTTCTCCCTCGTATGGAGGCTATTTTTTGAACCAGATATACTGCCAGAATCAATGCGACGAGCACTACATCTTAGCATTTTTTTCAAGAGCATCTGAGACCTTAAAATTTTGAGCCTTTTGAGGATCCCCTGGATCATCATGAGACCATGAATATTGGCCAAATAGTTTATAAGAATAAGACAAGTGATTCAATCATATAAAGTTGATTTTTTTGACAAGGAACATGTAGTTAAACGATTGTTTTTTCCAAGTCAATGTGAGAGTTGTAAGAAAATTTTGATATATGAAAGAAAGTTTTTTTATTAATACCTAGTGGGTTATGAAAAAGGAAATACACCTTCAATTTGTAAAGATTATTATAATTCTTGTGTTGCATCCATGAATTAAAATTATATTATTTGGTCTTGACACTCATAATATGAATTATGATGGTACATATTCTTGGTGCATGGGGTTCATACATGCTTATATGAAATAATAATTCGCATGAATGAATGTCATTAAAGGAAATAACTGCTAATACTCTTAAGGAATTTTTTAGTAATGAAATGAGTGGCATGAATCCCTCATCTTGTAGAACAAAGTGGAAAATAATTCATGAATTTAGAGATATGTATCTTAATGGAGAAAGAAATTATGTAACTCTTTGTTTTGACCCTTTGGGTTTTTGTAATAAATGTTTGATTACATTATGGAATGCATAGAATGATTGTGATGAAAATATATAATGCAATGATAATTTGATCTCAATTTATCTGAAATATGTTTAAAGTGATAAAATCATTATGTGTTTAATATTTCTGAGTTCACTTTAGGGCATGTTGCAAATTTTGAAATTAAAATATTTTATGTACACTTACCACTGTTTGGCTAATTGAAAGTACAAGTTGCAGGTAGAGTTCTTGAATGGGGTGTGAGATAGAAGCCACTATGATATGTAGGTTTCAACCCTCTATAGATAACACCTGCAAATGAATTCTTATAAACAGGAAAAATATAATGAAAATAACATAAAATATACATATATTTTTCTCTTGGAACCCAAAATTGGGAAAACTAGGTTGATTTTTCATTATTATTCCTTTCAATGTTACAAAAAATTATATACATTCCAAAGCATTCATAAATCACCAAGCCATTAACCCTAGATTAGAACATAAATGTAGTTCCTTTGCCCATATCTACAAAACCATTTCTGATCCAGGTGGATGTTGGTGGCCACCCACCTATTCCACTTAGACCTCTAGTCAGTTTCATTAGTTTCCTTCTTTATAGCAGCATTTACTATTTTGACTAGTTCATTGGGTCCTAAAACTTCTTGAGTAGTTTTGACCCCCTAAACAATGATTTCTTTTTTGGTCCATAATGAGCCCGTAGCCATGAGTAGGGGCCTATGGAAAATCCTGTAGTAATCAGAGAGATATTTCTGACGATATATATCGTATGTGCCAAATGGAGATAATATGACCAAGTTATGACCCTGGGAAGTTGGATGTCCAACTAACCCCAACTAGGGCCACAAACTCTTGGCGTTCCACCTCCTAGGTTTAGGGTTTTGGTTGTTTAGGATTTTCTCATGTTGTTCAATAATAAAAATACCCTTTAGCCTCATTGTAACACAATTCAGAGGCATGTCGCCACCACATCTCCTCTCATAGATAAGCTACCACCACCCGAGCTAGTTTACTTCCATTCTGTATGTAAGATTAATTCAGTTATTTGATAATAATGAAATGAAGTATATTTTTTGCTGCATCTCTATGTTTATTTTTATTTCTATATTTTATTTCATTCCTACATAAATATGGATCAATGGTATCAAAGTGATCTTCTCTTTCTCAATATTTCTTTGCATGCCCCAAAAAGATCGGGGTATAAGGAGTTAGGGCTCGATCTGTTTGAATTTTTCAAGGTTAGCCTCGCAAACCTCGATGACCTCCCATGGTAGAGGAAAAAAAGGATGAGGGAGTAGGATATCCTATAAAAATATTGCTCAAGGAGGCCCTTGAGAAATAGAGGAATCTGATGATGGATAAATTTTCTCAGATCCTTCGACAACTGCCCACCGATGATGCATCTTTATCAGAAAACCACTCCTTTGAAGGAACACATTAACATATAAATTCCCATATTCGAGGTCCAAATAGATGCATACATCATAGATAGATGGCTGAATCTATTAGAAGGATATTTTTCCATTCATGAATTTTCAAATCAGGAAAATATTACTTTTTCACCCCTCAAAGCCGCCCCCATGTCAAGGATTAGTGGGAAACCTACTATGAGAACAATGACGAGGAGGAATCCTCCCTATTCCTAGCCACACCCACTGGGGATTATTTTTGAGATGCCATCAAGTAAATATACTACCCCATGGGGAGCTATGAGGACAAGTACATACAATGGATTACCCTGCAGAAAAAAAAGGGATCAAGATGTGCATGAGCTAATGAATATGTTCCATACTATGTGTACAAAGTGGGTATCAAATATTCAGAGAAACATTTGGTGCTTACGTATTGCAGTTGTCTACATAGATACATCCCGGAGGAAATGGAGTTCCTCAACACCTCCTTGCTTGGTGCAACGTACTAGTATGTTGCCAAGATTGAGCAGAAATTCAAACAGAAGAAGTGAGACTTTGGATTACGAATTCGAAGAAAGGGAAAGGCGCCCCCAAACTGCATAAAAAAGGAAAAGGAAAAAACGGAGCAGCCTAGGAAAACATGTCTAAGCTGCAAATGAAGAAAACCACCACGAAGACAAACAAGGACACAAGAAAGTGGTGTGAGTTCCATAATAGCTCCACTCACAATAAAAGTGAGTGTTGAGCCAAGCAGTCACTAGTGGATGAGTTCAACGCCTTTTAATCATATTTCTGTTTCAACTTTGACTCACAACCCTACAAGGGGAATGAAAAAAAGGGAAGTAAATTATCGAAGTGGAGACCAGTGCCACCATTGCCACCACCAAGATTCAGTAGAGGTCGTGAAGTAGTTTTCCTGTCAATCACAACACACCCAAAACCATACACGATCAGGTGGCTTCACTAAGGAAGGTATCTTTGCATCAGCCATCAGTGTCTCCTTCCCTATAGCATCAAGCCCCTCATGGATGAGGTATTATGTGATGTTTCTCCTCTTGAATTTTTTGATGTATTATTAGGCCAACTGTACATGTGGAAGAAACATGTTTTTTATGAGTCTTGACCTCGCGTTGTTACTCTTTCTTTGGGTAATAAGTTGTACAGGATACCAGAGGTAGCACCTCCTATCTCCATCTCTTTGATCACTACGAAGAAATGCATTAAGCTCATTTTCCAAACTCAGGGCAACAATAATACAACGACGACGACCTCTAGATAGGGCTCCTTCGCACATCAACAATAGATGGACAAGGTCGTGGAGGAGTATAGGTAAATATTCACCTCACCTGCAGGGGTGCCTCTGCACTCTTAGGTCAAGCACTTCATATATCTGACCCTAAGCACGTTGCTACCCAATGGACCAACCTATCAATGCTCTTTTCTAGAGAACGAAAAAATCAAGAGGGAGATTTAGGAGTTGCTGCAGAGAGGTCACATTTGAATGAGTTCATCACCCTGTGGCAGCCAAATCATGTTGGTGAAGAATAACGGTGGGACTTGGAGACTCTGTATTGACTATCGAGTGCTGAAAAAGATCAATGTCTATAATAGATATTCGATCCCACAGATTGATGACCATCAGGACCAACTCAAGTGGACCAAATGTTTTAGCAATTTTGAATTGAATTTCAGGTATGACTAGGTACCAATCAAACCCTCTGATGTGTGGAATATTGCCTTTGAAGCCAAGGAGTTCCTTTTTGAATGGTTGGGCATGCCTTTTGGGTTGATTAATGCTCCTACAACCTTCATCAGGTTGATGGATGACATCTTGAAACCATTCACTAACTCATTCATGGTGGTATATTTAGATGACATCTTGATCTTCAACCAGAGTTGGGAAAAGCACCCACACCACCTTTGATAGGTCCTCTAAACACTGCGACAACACAAGTTGTGTGGAAATTTGGATAAATGCACTTTTGGCATGCCCTAGGTTTAATATCTGGGGTACATTTTTGATGAGCAGCGGGTGCATGTGGACAGAGATAATATCCTTTCCATTCGAGATTGGTCATCCCCAACCAATCTAACAGAGCTTCACATCTTTCTGGGTATTTCCAATTTCTATCGCATGTTCATGTTGGGGTTCTCTCGTATCACTTGGCCTTTGAGTCAATTCACCAAGGGAGGACCAAAAGAAAATTTATTTTGGTCCAAATATCAATATAATGAATTTGCATAGTTGAAGCATCACCTCTACTCTGCACCAGTGCTCACATTACCATACTTGAAACAACCATTTGAGATCGAGATAGATGCCTCTAACTATGATATTAGGGCAGTACCTACTTAGCAGGGGCATCAAGTGGCATATCAGAGTGAGAAACTTTTAGAAACAATATGAAAGTATTCCACCTATGAAAAAGACATGTATTCCATTATGTAGGCCTGCCGACAATGGAAGCATTACATTTTTGGGAAGGAAACGATCATCCACATACATCACCAACCCCTGCAGTTCATACAGACACAAGGGAATTTGAAGAACAATCAACATAAGAAATGGGCCACATACTTGCAAGAGTTCCATTTGAACATCAAGTACAATAAGGGAAGCACCATTAATGTTGCATACTACCTCAGCTGACTGTCGATCATGGCATTAACCAATGTGCTCAACTCTTGTGGGCACAAGACTTCGGGTTGGCTGCATCTGTACAAAATTGATCCAAAATTCAGCAACACATACCAAACGCTCCTGGAGGGTAATAAAGTTCCAAAATTTCACATACAGTGCATTGTTAGGCCACTTGGGACACATTTATGTTACTTCAAGCGAGCATGACAAGATGATTTCGGAAGTGCACTATAGTCGAGCCGCTTGAAATTTTGGGGTTGATAAAACAGTGGAAGTACTGCATAAGTATTTCTATTGATTGAACCTTTGACATGATGTTGTGAAGTACATTAGATCTTGAAATTTCTGCATGATTTCCAAACCAAACATCAAGAAGCAAGGCCTATACACTTCACTTCCTACCCCTAGTCCGCCGTGGGATTCCATTTCCATGGATTACATATCGGGTCTTCCTTCTACCAAGCACAGAAACGACTACGTTTTTTTGGTTGTTGACATATTCTATAAGATGACCATTATGGCGTCCTGAAAGAAGAGTATCACAACAGAAGCCACTACTAAACTCTTTTTTGACCAAGTGTGGGTACACTTGGGGATCCCACAATCCATTATCTCAGATTGGGATAGTAGTTTCCTTAGTACATTTTGGTCAAGTCTCTGATCAATGTTGGACACCAAGCTCACTAATTCCACAACTTTCCACCCCCAAACTGATGGCCAAACATAGGTCGTCCATGCGCATATAAAACTCGAGGCATCCATGCACATGGGTGAAAGTGTTCCCTACGTTGAGTACAACTATAAATAGGATCTCCGTAGCTCAACTAGCCATAGCCCCTTTTATGTGGGCTTGGGATTTTAGCCACTATGTACCATTGATGTGGCCATATGATTTTCAGCTACTTAGGTAGATAGGGCTCATCTTTAGTCAAAATCCGACAAGTTTAACAACTTCATTGAGTGCATTCAACACATTCGCCAACATGTCCATGAAATGTTGGATAGATCAAATGATAAGTACAAGCAGAGACATGATCAACATCAAGTGTCACACAAGTTCTAGGTGGGCGATAAATTTTAGCTACATTTTGAGAAGGAGCATCTCACTGGGACCCACCACAATCTTCACTCACTCAGATACATGCCATTAACCATCACCAAGTGTCTAGGGAGAAATTCATTTGATTTCAGTATTCCACTATTCCTTGGTCTGCATCCAGTGTTTGTTGGAATCATGATTGTCGTTATACTAAAACCCACAGGCATTAGTCTCGGCTACAGTCTCTAGAGTTAGGATCCATGAGAGACAGTTAGTCCATGTCCCAAAACACATGGGGAGTGTTGAACCCAATGTCCAACAATCTCCCCCCTTTGATATTAGTTTCCACCTAGACACATTCGACATTGTAGAAAAAATCACACCAAGATAGTTAAACCCAAACTCCATGGAACATGCCCTAACTTATCGGATCATGGACACAAATCAAGAACACCCACCGATAGAGGATCCATCTATATCGAGTTGTTAAATTAGGCCAACTCCTTCACCAAGGCAAGTGGTTCACCAAGGAATAGATTCAACAGAAATTTCCTCACCTCATGGAGGCTCTGTACCAATGGGGACCATTGTTTCCTAAGGGGGGAGGAATGCTCCAGGTGGCCACCTACCTACACCACCTAGACCTCTAGTCGGTTTCATCATTTTTCTTTTTTATAGCAGCATTTACTATTTTTAGCATTTTTGAACCCCTAAATGACCATTTTTTTTTAGGTCCGCGACATGCCTGTAGCCGTAGACAGGGTCATGCAAAAAATCTTGTAGTACTCAGGGAGATATTTCTAACGATGTTGTAATGGATAAGCATTTAAGGCAAAGTAAAGGACATAGTTTGCAAGGCTTTACATAGGATTTAGGAAGAAGGCATTAGCACTTAACATTCCATTGAACACACGTGAAACTTTGTTAAAGTATATTGGAAGTTTGCATTCTTATTTTCAACATACATTTCCTATGTCTAATGCAATTGAATCTGATGAAGTATGTGTGCAAGCCATTCATGTTGAATCAGGTGGCATACCTTTTGAGTTTTCAAAGAATCCATTGAAGCATTCATAAAAAAAAAAAGGCTTTAAATACAACAAAGGGAAGAGAAAATCAAAGGTGAAGAAATCAACAACAACCAAGAAGAAAGGAGAAAGGCCTACTTGTACAAATTGTCAGAGGTTTGGACATGATGACTCCAAGTGTTGGAAGCTTCATCCAGAACTCAAGCTAAAGAATTCCCTTAAGAAGAAGGGTGAAATGAAAAATAGTGTTGTAGTCCAACAAGAACTGGGATCCTACTCTGGACACGAAATGAAGATAACCTCTATGGCTCTGAGAGGTAATCCTTCTGAAGCTAGTTTTAGTTCTACTTGTTCTACATCTTCTTCAAAATATAATAATTTGGTTGAGGAAAATAATACAATTGAGTTTTTTCACATAAGGATAATATCGAAGCACACTAAATTGATACATTATTTGAGAGTGGATCACAAGCACACTTAATATATGAGAAATTAGTAAAGACATTGGGATTGGAAACTAAATATAATCCAAAATATTACCCTTTAGGATGGTTAAAGGAAAACATTGAGATTCATGTCAAAATATAGTGTCGATTACTGTTTGAAATCACAACTAATTTCGTTGATGAAGTTAATTTAGATGTGATTACTTTTGATATTTGTGGAGTTGTGTTGGGTAGTCCTTATCTTAATGATCGAGATGCCATGTTTTATAGAAAGGAGCAAAAGTATCATCTCTTTAAACATGGAATTGAAAATTTTTTCAGGGCACACAAACTGAATACAAACTTGGATTTAATCAATGTTAGTAAACTGAAAAGACTCATAAGCTGAAGTAAAAAGTATGCTCTCATGTTTTTTAAGGAAAAACCTAAAGACAAGTATGATGCTTTTCAAGGATGTGATTCTCATTTTAAGGAAAAATTGGTTGAAATAGTTGATTCCTATACATAATTTTTTAAAGAACCAAAAAGTCTACTTCGAAAATGAGAAATACAACATGAGATTCAAATACAATATGATGATCCTCTTCTGAACGCTGGCATGTATCATATGTTGGTCATAGAAAATGAAGAAATTAAGAAACAAATTCAGGAATTGGTTGATAAAGGCTTTATTTGAACTAGTTCTTCTCCATGTGGATCACCAGTCATTTTAATGCACAAGAAATATAAAACTTGGAGAATGTGTGTTGATTTTAGAGCTTTAAAGAAAGTCACCATTAAGAACATGTATCCTCTTCCAAGAATAGATGATTTTCTTGATCAATTAAATAATGTTTTTTACTTTACAAAACTGGATTTAAGAAATGGTTATCATCATATTCGTATTGCAGAGGATGATATCTGGAAAGCTGCATTTAAGACTAGACATGGGATTTATGAATGGTCAGTTATATCGTTTGGTTTATGGAATGTTCAAACAACTTTTATGAGAGTGATGAATGATGATTTTCGTCCTTTTATTGATAAGTTTTTCATAGTGTATCTCGATGGTATTCTTATTTTCAGTTCAATTTTGGAAGAACATACAAAGCATGTTAAACTATTTTTTGATGTTTTGCAAAGAGAGAAATTGTATATCATGATTTCTAAGTGTGAATTTGGAAAAAACTTCCTTATTTTATCTTTGTTACGTAGTTGGACGTGGTCATCTTAAAATAGATCCAACTAAGATTTATGTGATGGTTAAGTGGACAAGGCCACAAAATGTGACGGAAGTTAGAATTTTCATGGGTGGATTTCAGTATTGGAGGAATTTTATTTCTCATTTCTATTTTATCATCTAGATATAATATGAACAACTTATCAATAAAAAAATGAAAAAAATCATTCATGACTCTCATAAAAGTTTTTGGAGCATTGCATAAACCAAACAACATAACCAACCATTCATAAAGTAATACAAATCTCATGATAACCACTTCTTAAATCCAATTTTGTAAAGTAAACAACATTCTTTAACTAATCAAGAAAATCATATATTCTTGGAAGATGATACCTATTCTTAATGGTGATTTTATTTAAAGCTCTAAAATCAACACACATTCTCCAAGTTTTATCTTTCTTAGGCACTAAAATGATCGATGATCCACATAGAGAAGAACTAGGTCGAATAATGCCTTTATCAACCAATTCATGAATTTGTTTCTTAATTTCTTCATTTTCTATGACCAACATACGATACATGCCAATGTTTGAAAGTGGAGCATCATATTGTAATTGAATGTCATGTTGTATTTCTCGTTTTTGAGGTAGAATTTTTGGTTCTTTAAACAATTTTGTATAGGAATCTACTATTTCAATAAATTTGTCCTTAAACTAAGAATCACATCCTTGAAAAAAATCGTACTTATCTTTAGGTTTTTCCTTAAGAAACATGAGAACATACTTTTTACTTGAACATATGAGTCTTTTCAATTGACTAACATTGATTAAATCCAAATTTGTCTTATGTTTGTGTGCTGTGATAAAATATTCAATTGCATATTTAAAGAGATGCTACTTATTCTCCTTTCTATAAATTATGGAATCTCGATCATAAAGATAACGAATACCCAACACAAATCCACATATATCCAAAGGAATCACGTCTAAATCAACTTCATCAACGAAATTAGTTGTGATTGCAAACCTTAATCGACACTATTTTTTGACATGCATCTGAGTGTTTTCCTTTAACCATCCTAAAGGGTAAGGTTTTGGATGATCTTTAGTTTTCCATCCAAATTACTTTACTAATTTCTCAGATATTAAGTATTCTTGTGATCCATTGTTTAATAATGTTTCAATTTTAGTGTGATTGGATATTATCCTTACGCAAAAAAGTTAAATTCTCTTCTTTTCCTCAACCACATTATTATATTTTGAAGAAGATGCAGAAAAAGTAGAACTAAAACTAGATTCAAAAGGATTACCCGTCAGAACCATAGCAGTTATATTCATTTCGTCTCCAGAGTAAGATGACAAATCTTTTTTGATTGCGGCACTAGCTTTAATTTCACCCCTCTTCTACTTTGGGCCTTTAGAATATGAAGCTACATCTCTAGTAGTCTTGTATTCATAAAGCTCTGCAATCATCCATTGCATATTAAGGAACATTTGGTGAAATTTCTCATCGGTCTTCGGATCAGGAGCTTCTACTTCATTTGAACCTACCATCTTTCGAGTGAATTTCCTCTTTCCAATCTTAGGATTTGTCTCTTCAAGTTTCCCTTCCCCACATCGCAACCTGGATCTTGTCAACATCCATATTAGAAAATATCCTACTTATACATTATCAACCTAATATGACCAAAATATGATCTGAAAACACATAGGATTGATTATTTGCGCAAAATTTTTGAACATTAATTAAGTTTCCTTTTATGTAAATGAATGAGAGATATTGAATTATTAAAGTGCCTTAAACATACACTCCATAACTGAAACACAAGCATGAATAACAACAATAACATACGCAAACACAACAAACATTGATGACGAAGTCCGTACCTCGTGGACTACGTCTTTGGGTTTGCTTCCAATGGGTGTCTGCCATATTAGGAATGCTAAAAAAGGATGTTTACATACATTCTCATCAATATGACTCTACACGGAAACACTCATGGCTATTGTCAACATGTAGGCCTTAGCCTCTTCTCTCCAATGCAACTCTTCGTTCTCAAAAAGGCCCAAGGATGGCAAAGTTATGCTCAAAAGAGCATTTGTACGGAGAAATAAAACATAGCTTTCTGGCTCACTGTACATCTCTCTAGCTTCTAACACATTGGTAAACATTTTACAGTGTCATAGAAAGGTCCCAGGGTGAAACTTGCAGATCTCTCATACCTACTTTGAAAAAAAGGCATATTTTTGTGTTTTGGTGCAATTAACATTATACACATAGTGCAATAGTTATGAATATATGGTATTGGCGCATATATATTCATATGGTATAACCATATAAAAAATTGGATTTTAATTTGGTGCTTTGTATTTATTACATGGCATATTCGAATGGGTATTAGGTTGGAATATATGGTAAATAATGTAACAAACTACAACAGTGGTATTTTGTTGAAAATCCATGCCACATAACCATGCCACCTCTGTGCCACATAACCTGCATCATTTGTATGCCATAAATCTGGAGCTACGTAGTATCACTCCATGCCATTATATTCATTGCTACCTTCACCATTAAGAACTATTGGTAGCATCGATTTGGCATTACAGTTGCAATATTATTATACTTCGTTGTTTGACCATTGTGTAGTTTCGATACTGGTTCACTTTGGACTAACTTGATGTATAGGTTAGAATCTACAAAACTCTTGGCAAACCAAGCCTTAATAGGTATGCATCCATTCTTGCATACCAAGCTCTAGGTGCTTTCTTTAATCCATATAGATATTTATTCAGTTTGTAGATATCAGTCTCCCTCTAATTCAATTCAAATCCTTAAGGTTTCTCATTGTAAACCTCTCCATCAATAGTCCCATTCAGAAAATTTGTCTTAACATCCATTTTATGGGTATTCTATCCCATAGTAGTATCGAAAGAAATAAGTAATTTATTATTTTATATATATATTTTAGGAGCAAAAGTATCATCATGATCAATGTTTTCTTTCTATGTGAAGCCTCTTGCTACAAACCTTGCTTTGTATTTATCAATTCTCCCATCTAAAACACGATTTATCTTATATATCCATTTTGAAGAAACTATTCATTTGTCACTTGGTATAGGAATGATTTTTCAGAAATCATTATTCATAATTTCTTGATATTCTTCTTGCATCACATTCCTCCACTCTTGATGCTTAGTTGCATCTTCATAGGAGGAAGGTTCAAAATCAATGAGTATCTTCATATATGCGGCATATCTAGAATACATTTTCGGTCTTTTACTTTTTGTAAGGTCCCCTTTAGAGCGTGTCCGTGAGCCTCTTGTAGATTATTTCTCAACCAAGCATGCCTCTTTCGAATTTTAGGAACAATTACTTGTTGCACCGACTCACTAGGACCTTCAACATTGTCTTTAGTGGATGTCAAATATTGACCATCATTTTCCTTTGACATATACTCAAAGATAGGTATGTCTTCTTCATGAGTCAAATGGAACATGATTTGATTTATTGTAATCTATAATTTCATCAAATATGACATCCATGCTCACATCAATCTAATAATCTTCCCTGATATAGACCAGTTAAGATTGTGATGAAGCACTATACCCAACAAAGATGTCCTTTATACTAGCAGGATCCAAGTTCTTCCTTCGTCCTTCAGTATATGAATATAAACCAAACACCCAAATATTCGAACATGATCCACACTTGGCTTATTTCCTGTAAATTATTCTTCTAGAGTCATGATTTTAATAACATTATGACGACTTCGGTTCTACAAGTAAAAAATTGTCATACATGCTTCTCCTTAATGGAATTGAGGGAGATATTGGTCATGACACATTTTTCAATTGTCCTACTCTTCCTTTCGACTGCACCATTCTGTTTAGGATTATAATGAACAATGATCTCCCTCTTAATCCCTACTTCCTTGAAAAATTTGATCACTTCTTTGGAGGTATATTCTCCACCATTATCATATCTTAGAATCTTGATCTTTCTTTCAGTCATATTCTCCACTTCATGTTCTTAAATTCTTGAAATATTTTCTTTATTCTTGAGAAGGTATAACCTAGTCTTCCTTGAGAAATAATCAATGAAGGTCACATGATATTTATTTCCAACAAGATATTTTACTACCATAGGTCCACACACATCAAAGTGTATGAGATCCAAAACTTCCTCAGATCTAGTATCACATTTTGTAAATGTATTTTTTATGTTCATTAGGGGAATTTTGAGGTCTAAAATGGGTCTCTAAGGAAATTATAAAATAACAGTGGAAATAATAAAATAAGACTAGATTACATCATCAAAATTTAGAGGGAAAAAAGAAGAAAATTATTTTTCAACTCATATTTTCAGTGTATCTCCCTATGGGTTTACTCAAATTTTGAACGGAAACATTCATTGGATGCAAAATTTGATTACCCATCCAAGGATTACCCATGTTGCGTACTTTTGATGGACCCCACTATATGAAAAAAAAAAAAAAGGTGATTGCAATCACATTTTTTCATGTATTTTTCATTTTTTGTGTAGTAAAGTCCATCAAAAGTATGCAACATGGGTACTCCTTGGATGAGGAATTAAATTTTTCATCCAACGAGTAATCCTGCTCGAAATTTGATTAAAACCTTAGGGAGATATGTTGAAAATATGAGTTGAAAAAATAGTTTTATTATTTTATTATTTTTTAATGTTTTTACTTTTTTACTCCAAAAAGGGTGAATTTTGGTTGTACATTTTTCTTAGGAGACCCATTTTAGACCTCAAAATTCCCCTAATGCTTTTCTAGAGCACAACCCTTAGAAATCCCTTCATTTTCTTCCTCAAATTAGGGGATGCCATTGAAAATTTGATTTAGAGATTCCAAAATCTTGTAATGGAGGTGTCCATACATTCTATGCCATATTTCGGAAGGGTTCACATCCAAGTGAACTAGGGATTGAGATAAAGGTGTAAAGAGTCTATATAATGTCCCCTCACAAATCCCAATCACCCTAGCATTATCAATACTAGAGCCATGGGCACATGTTTTGGGCCTTGCACCATGAAAAACATTGTTTGATGCTTGAAAATGGCCCTAGAAGGTTATAGACCCCAATTTCTCAAGTTGATTCATCGAATTTTTCCACCCATAAAGTATCATGATAGATGAAAAGCAGTATGTTGATAGAGTTTGGGTCAATATGGAAATTATCACATACATGCATGATAATAAATATTTAAAAGGGAGTTTTATTTTTATTTTACTTTATTTACTATTAATTTTTTTAGAATTATAAGTTAAATGTAATGGAATTTTGGTCTTTAGATTTGTATATGCAATTAAGAACAAGGAACATACATAAGTTAAATGTAATGGAATATTGCTTTTTAGATTTATATATGGAGTTAATACCAAGGGACATACATAAGTTTGTTTGTTTTTTTTCTTTCTAAAAAATAGAATTATTTTACATTCAAGGAGAATAAAAAATACATTCCACACAATGCATGTTACACATAATTCAAAGTTATACTAAATTTAGAACATATCACTAAAGTACTTATAATTCTACTTGCCATTCACAAGGAAGATAATCTTGAAATAAACATGTTGCAAGTAATTACATTACATTTCATCGAAAAACTATTGAATAATTATATCAAAGTCTAAAGGAAAAAAAAAAGAGCATAAAAAACATCAAAGCTCACTCACTCACACACACATGCTCAAAAAAAAAAAAATGCTCAAAAAGCATTATCAAATTTTGAGGAGATTAAAAGCTCCCACTAATATTCATCTTCAATCATTTGATTTTTCGTCAACAGTAAACCATATTTAGAAAGGGTGTCAACCTGAATATTATGCTCATAGTATATAATCTTGAAAGATACCTCGTAGGAATGTCTTGAAATTTCCTTCAAATACTTAGCGAAAGGGGATGAACTAGTACTATGGATATGAAGCTACTCTTGCATCCAATTTATAGTGAGAGATGAATCCCCAAAATGTGTAGTCTAAAAATTTATTTGTTAAGTGCTATTTTCATTCCATATTCCATTCCTTATTTTTACGGGGTTTTCTTGTGGGCTTCATTGTTTCTTGGACCTTCTTATTTGAAGTTTTGGACAACTTTGATGCTCATCTTACATCTATTTTGTTTTATTAAGGTCACACTTTCAATATGTACTATTTTCTCTCAGTTTTTCATTGTTATTTAGGTGCCATACTTTCTAAAACTTTGGCTTGTCCCTGATGTGCTTGTTTTGTGTTAATTCATAAAGGGTGAATGTTAATGTGATGGATGCAAAAGGTGGGAGGAAGAAGTGTAATTGTAATTATTCGTATTACGAAACTCCATTGGGCTACAAGACTGAAGATATTCGACCTCGTAGTAGCATCCATAAATTCCATAGTGCTGCATACTCCAACGTAATTTTTCTTTCTTTCTCTCTCTACTAGGAATGTACCAATTCAATATTTTTTGTTTTAGGTTGGGCGCATGAACTCATTTACATGGCATATCCAAATTGGTATTATTTTGGCATATATGGTAAATAATGCAACAAAATCCAATGGTGGTATTTCGTTGAAAATATTTGCGACATAACCTTGCCACCTTTGTGCCACATATGCCACGTCTTTTCTATGCATAAATCTAGAGCCATGCAGTATCACTCTGTACCATGGTATTCATTTCTACCTTTTCCATTAAGAACTATTGTTAGCACTAATTTGGCATTGTAGTTGCAATATCATTATACACTGTCGTTTTACCATTGCTTAGTGCCAATATATATGGGCTATGGATTGGCGGGGCTGCCAGATGTGGCGGGCGCCACCACCCTACCCCCATTTTCCATTAAAACAAACAATATATATAATAATATGCCCAAACCTTAATAACAGTTATGCATAGCATATTGGTAAGATTTAGGAATAATGCAATGGAGGTCATGGTTTCGACCCCCAACCTAGACTTTGACTTGTGTTGACTAAACCTATGTTTGTCTTTGACGACTTGCCATGTGTCGAATTGTGAGAGGGCCACCTGGCTTACAAGGCCCCAAATATTTTCCTGCTTTCCTTAAATTTCAATGGGAAATTTCTCCCTCGTATGGAGGCTATTTTTTGAACCAGATATACTGCCAGAATCAATGCGACGAGCACTACATCTTAGCATTTTTTTCAAGAGCATCTGAGACCTTAAAATTTTGAGCCTTTTGAGGATCCCCTGGATCATCATGAGACCATGAATATTGGCCAAATAGTTTATAAGAATAAGACAAGTGATTCAATCATATAAAGTTGATTTTTTTGACAAGGAACATGTAGTTAAACGATTGTTTTTTCCAAGTCAATGTGAGAGTTGTAAGAAAATTTTGATATATGAAAGAAAGTTTTTTTATTAATACCTAGTGGGTTATGAAAAAGGAAATACACCTTCAATTTGTAAAGATTATTATAATTCTTGTGTTGCATCCATGAATTAAAATTATATTATTTGGTCTTGACACTCATAATATGAATTATGATGGTACATATTCTTGGTTGCATGGGGTTCATACATGCTTATATGAAATAATAATTCGCATGAATGAATGTCATTAAAGGAAATAACTGCTAATACTCTTAAGGAATTTTTTAGTAATGAAATGAGTGGCATGAATCCCTCATCTTGTAGAACAAAGTGGAAAATAATTCATGAATTTAGAGATATGTATCTTAATGGAGAAAGAAATTATGTAACTCTTTGTTTTGACCCTTTGGGTTTTTGTAATAAATGTTTGATTACATTATGGAATGCATAGAATGATTGTGATGAAAATATATAATGCAATGATAATTTGATCTCAATTTATCTGAAATATGTTTAAAGTGATAAAATCATTATGTGTTTAATATTTCTGAGTTCACTTTAGGGCATGTTGCAAATTTTGAAATTAAAATATTTTATGTACACTTACCACTGTTTGGCTAATTGAAAGTACAAGTTGCAGGTAGAGTTCTTGAATGGGGTGTGAGATAGAAGCCACTATGATATGTAGGTTTCAACCCTCTATAGATAACACCTGCAAATGAATTCTTATAAACAGGAAAAATATAATGAAAATAACATAAAATATACATATATTTTTCTCTTGGAACCCAAAATTGGGAAAACTAGGTTGATTTTTCATTATTATTCCTTTCAATGTTACAAAAAATTATATACATTCCAAAGCATTCATAAATCACCAAGCCATTAACCCTAGATTAGAACATAAATGTAGTTCCTTTG
>JAXQQM020092540.1:0-10129 GCA_034641835.2 Pinus albicaulis
AACGGGGAGAGACAGATTGATCAAAATGAGATTTCACCCTCTTCTTTTGTGCTTCGATGATCAAAGCAGCTAGACGACGGGTTTCATCCAACCGTTCGAGATACAGAAGGCGTTCTTCCTCGAGGAAGTATCGTGGAAGCTCCACCACTAATTTGAGCGAAGAATTTCACATTCAACCGTAGTAGCTTCCAGAGCGTACACTAGTTGGAATGGTGTGAATCAGGTTACACTTTATGAGATGTTCGATGCGCCCGGAGTACGAGAACGATTGGAAGCATAAGCTGGTTATGAATCCCGCTTTCTTTCGTTAGTATAGTGACAAAACGCATTCCTTGCTTCAACGACCGTTACGCTTGAGGGTAGTATGGCGTTGGTACATCGTGGCAACGAGCCGCCTTGTTGTCAGCTCCGCCATCATGTAATCGCGGAAATGAGTACCGTGATCAGTGACGATAGCTTGAGGAACCCCGAATCGTGCAATAACATGGTTGAATAAAAATGAAGCAGCCGTTCTTCCGTTAGTAGCTAGTGTAGGCATCGCCTCGGCCCACTTAGTGAAGTAGTCGACGACGACAATGATATACACATGCCCCCCGGCCGAGTGAGGGTTACACGTCATAAAATCCACGCCCCATTTTGCGAAAGGGCCAACGGTAATAACGGGATGCAAACGCAACGGCGGCGCGCGCATCTTGCGCTGAAAAATCTGGCATGGATGGCATTTTCAGACTGCAGTGATACAATCCTTGAATATAGAAGGCCAGAAATAACCTGCCCTCAGAATCTTTTGGGCAGTGGCATATCCGGACATGTGTCCACCATAGGCGCCACTGTGGCAGTCATTCAAGACTTTCTCAGCCTCGTCCAAGGCAAGGCATCGTCGGAGCACCGAATCTACTCCTATACGATATAAGGTATCTCCCACTATGCGGTAGGGTTGGGACTGGTGCCGAATCCGACGGCGTGCAGCTTTATCCAACTCAGACCGGAACGTCGCGGTCTGAAGATACACTATAATATCACCGTACCAAGGATCACAAGTATCGATAAGAAATAGCGTTTCGTCCGGTATATGATCTTCAGAGTGTTCAGGAAGAGAGTCTGTAGGGAGAGAACATATCAAGTCTGCGAAGACCAGTGATTTAGTTGACTTGGCAGTGGTGAATTCCAAGTCAAACTCCTGCAGGATCACGATCCATTTGGAGTACTTGCCCCCTAGTAATTGTCTAGAAAGAATATACGTCATAGGGTTGCAGTCTGAAACCACTGTTATCGTGCGCAAAAGGATGTAATGACGAAAGCGTTGTACGGCGTGTACGGCTACTAAGGCCAACTTCTCAACATGTGCATAACGCGTTTCCGGGTCGAGAAGGTTCCGAGATAGGTAATAAACAACATGTTCATCACCGTTCTCGTCATCCTGCACCAAGACCATGGCGATGGTGCTTAATGCGGCGGCTAGATACAAAGTAAAGTCGCGGTGGTAGTCCGGAGGACGAAGCAACGGAGCATTGACGAGCAATGTCTTCAGCTTCTCAAATGATTCTTGAGCGATTTCGTCCCAATGAAAGGGAACATTCTGCTTTAACAAACGAGTGAATCCTTTGGCCACCTCGGCGTAATTCGGGATAAAGCGCCTAAGAAAATTCGCTTTCCCTTGCAGACTCTGTAACTGATACAGGGAGGAGGGTGATGGGAGATTTATGATGGCCTCGACCTTTAGAGGGTCAAGGCGAATTCCGTCTTTTGAGACTATAAAGCCTAAGAGACGGCCAGAATCAACGCAGAAGACGCACTTATGAGGATTGAGCCTGATATTGTAGCGTCTGCAACGAAGAAATATCTGGCGAAGATGCTCAGGATGGTCCTCTCGCTTACCCGAATGGGCTGGCAAGTCGTCCAGATAAGGCTGGACGATATGGCGAATATCATGAAAAGCATAGGACATCGCGCGCTGGAACGTGGCGCCAGCGTTTTTTAAGCCGAACGGGAGTTTTTTGTACGCGAAAGTGCCCCACGGATAGATGAATGTGGTCTTATGTTGATCCTCAGGTGCAATATTGATCTGGTTGTAACCTGAGAAACCGTCCATTAAGGAATAGATCTCACTCCCGGCGCAATCGTCGATGATTTGGTCGATAAACGGAGTGGGATAATTATCCTTAGGACAGGCGCGATTGATATCGCGATAATCCACACAGACTCGAATGGTACCCTACTTTTTATCGACAGGGACGATATTGGACACCCATTCTGTAAGGGGGATCGGATAAATAAACCCCGCGTTCAGAAGTTTTTCAACTTCTGCTTTGATAGCGGCGGCTTTCCGAAGATGCATGGGACGTAAGCGTTGGCGCACGGGTTTCGCACCTGGATAGGTTGGAATCTCGTGGACGACAATACTAGGATCAATTCCCGGCATTTCCTCGTAGGACCATGAAAAAACATCTCTGAATTCTTTGAAAAGTTCCGTATAGACCTGAATCTCCTCGGGAGAACAAGTCACACCCACATGAATGTTCTCAACAATCCCTGGTTTAACAGAGATGTTGATAGGAACTGTTTGAGTAATGTTACTCAGATTACCCTCCGAAAAAACCTCGTGCGTCAAGATCGGTGTTTGAAGAGGAGGGGAAGGAACCTGAGTAGCATAGCGCTCTAGACAGTCAGTCATTGCCCCCAAGCTAGGCATAAACGAGGAACGATGATGCCCATCGCCCCAGGGTAGCTCCTCCAGAGACATAGTTTCAATGATCGCCTCATCTGAAGGAAAAGTCTCTCTAAGAGGATCAGGCGAATCAGCCTGACCAAGCCAGGGGGATTGTGAGTAGACGTCAAGAGCCATGCTCATCGGAGCATGCTGAGGAGGTGGAGGATCCGATGCGGCAACAATCTCACAGTAGCTGATCTCTACTGGCGTTAAAGGCATGGATTCTCCAAACTCATATACCTGCTCAGGTGTAGGAATGAGCCAGGGGTCATCAGTCCTGGACAGCATGTTGACTTGAGCGGTATTCGGTGGTGGTGCGGGGAATATACCCATGAGGACTGGGTCTTTGAAGAGACCAGGTCCTATGCTGTCTGGGGGATTCGGAATTTGATCCACATACGGCACGTTGTTCTCAGAGCTAGAGGTAAAAAATGACAACTGATCTACCGTGACAATCTTGCCCTCGTGAGGGAACTTGATGAATCGAAAGATGGTAGATGGCACGCAGAGCATGGCATGGGTCCAGCTGCAGCCAAGAAGTATATTGTAGTTGAGTTTAGCGTCAACCACTTCTACTTCCACGTTGACAGTTTTTCCCTGTAATGTGATCGCAAGACTCTCGAGAACTCCCAGGGGTTTAGATTCCCGACCATCAAATGCCTCAAGGGCATTAGGAGATGACGACAAGGTTGGAGAGCCGATGGCTTTCCAACAAGCGGAGGACATAACGCAGGTAGATGCACCCTCATCTACGATGGCCCTATGAATGTTCAGACCGTTAATCCCGACTTGAATGACCAAAGCGATTTGATGTGGAAGCCGGGGAGTAAAATTCTCCAGATCGAAGGTGAGAAGGCTCGAGTCGATGGGATCGATACCACCGATTGCAGACAGTAAAGCCTTCCGTTGTGAAGGACAACTTTGAAGAACCTCAAGTGCAGACATGGCACATGGCGCCTGTGCCAGATCCTCAACGATACTGTAATGTTGAGCGGCACGAGCATTTGGATTATAAGAGGATCTCTGAAGAACACCCTTGGGAGGTGGCTTCACAACGGGTTCGAGAGTCGGCTTCTCGATTTCCAACGGACCAGAAACAGGTGGGGGAGGCGGTCCATCCGCAACTGCCTTCCCGGGTGCCTGCTGCTGACTATTGTAATCCTTCGATCTATTAGCAATAGTGATAGGTGCATTAGTTTTCATCATGAAAACCTGAGACCCAAACGGTGCAGATGATGAACCTTGTTCGACCATCTGGGTCTGCTGAGATGGAAATGGCTCTTTTAAAACAGCCGGAGTCCCTTTTGAGCCTTTAAGAAGTTGACTAATTTCGGATCGTCGTGGACAATCCTTAGTATAATGGTCACCTTCACAGATGAGGCAAGGAAATTTCGGCTTACGTTGGGAGCCATCCTCAGTTCGAGTTTTAGATTCCGGTTTTGGGGCATCAGATTTTGATTTGCCTTTGCCCTTCTTCTTCCCCTTGGAGGATTTGTCCGCAGGATTGGCCTGAACGGCGTTTACCTCCGCGGTTTTACCAGAATCGGATGATGCGGGATTAGCAGAGGTATTGTTGGAAGAATTAGCCTTCTGCTTCCCATTCGAAGACTTCTTCGAATTTTGAGAAACGGAACCAATGACACCATCCACCGTGGGGGTAGGCGGGGCCTTTGTGGTTCCGGGCCGTGGAGCATCAGGCAAGATGTCATAAAGCATGCCAGATTGCGAATAGACAAGATCCAGGTACTGGGCACGCACGATAGCTTGTTCCTCCGTCACACACGCTCCCACCGCGATATCCTGAGCGATTTTATTCACAAAGGAGGTGGTGAACCAGTGAGTCAAAATCTGATCAGGTATGTGAAACTTGATCAGTCGACGACGGCGCCGCCACTCATGGATGTGATCAGAGATGTGAGTGGCCGAGTCCTGCTTCAGGGAAGACAGGAGGTGCGTCCCAGTCTCATACCGGACTGGTAACTGGAAATGCGTGAGGAAAGCCATAGCTAACGAGTTGAAATCCTGAAAAATACCACGGGATAGCTCTATGTACCACTTAGCAGCAGCTCCTGTTAAAGTACGCTGGAAAAGACGTAGGCGAATCGAATCGTCGGTCCAAGAGTTAGACGAACACCAGAGGTGATACGTCATCACATGCGCCTGGGGGTCTTCTCCAGCTTTGCCCTCAAACTTGGGACAGTCACCTGGTATCTTGGTTGGAACCGGGGGCCAATATGGATTATGAGCAATCGGATCATTGGTCAACTTCGAAACGTCCGGTAGATCCAAGGTAGCCAGGAACGGAAATGGAGGGTTAACTACCATGCCAGTCCCAGGATAAGGTCCGGTACCTGCGTTCCACGATGGTTGTGAATATCCCTGCCCCCATGGGTTCTGTCCCTGAGGATTTTGACCGTAGGGGGCATGGTTCGTATAACCAGACTGATTTGGTTGCTGGTAACCATTGTGTGGGGCTTGATAACCGGGGTTCGGGCCCTGATTAGGTGTCTGCCCTGTATAAGCAGCGTTTGGATTTGGCTGCTGAGCGTAGGTAGAACCGGGTGGAGGAGGAGGATACTGAGAGCCTCCAGAGTAGTTATAGTTCGGTTGAGACTGACCATGAGGATAATAACCACTCTGAGGATGAGTAGACTGCTGATAAGTGGAACCCTGCGGAGCCTGGTAGGTAGGGCGCAGCTGGTGATTTGGATGCGGCATTGAATGAACAGGCTGTTGAGCAGAGTGAACGGAATGAGAGGGCTGCCCTGAATGAACAGGTTGACCCGAATGAGGGGGCTGGCCTGAATGAACAGGCTGGCCCGGGTGACCAGGCGGTGCTGGTTGCGCAGGCTGACCTGGTTGTAAGTGAGCCCCAGGTTGTGCCGGATGAGTCGGCTGGCCTGGAGGCGGGACACCGGGCTGTACCGGATGAGTCGGTTGGCCTGGTGGCGGAACAGGACCAGGTGCTTGCTGGAAACCAGTTTGACCTGAAGCAGAACCATAGAGTGGTCCTGGCTGATATGCAACGTTGGATACAACAGGATACTGCGGTTGCATTGGTAAAGAAGAGGCTGGTTGGGACCATAGGTCCGGTCCGATTGTCACAAGTGAGGTGACGAGTTGACAGTAGTGTAATATGGTCCCTTCGGATTATACAATGGCCCTTCTTGGCCCTTGGGAAGTACTGGCTCAGGGGAATTTGTCCACGTGGAGATGTACGGATAGCCGGGTTGGCTGCGGTTGCACTTGGAAAGTGTCCTACGATTTCTACGATGATTATGCAGTGAAGCCTTGAACATAAAGATAAGCCTCAGGAGCAGGAAGGCGCAAAATGTCCCCATGCTCATCAAGGTGACCCGGGAAACCATACACGGGAGTGCCGTCCTGTGCATAGTGCGAAAAGAAAGATCGGTAAGGATCTTGGGGAAGCTGTCCAGCTCCGGCATTCGGTTGCTGTAAAAACAACCGATACTCCTCCAGAGAGATATTCTCCGGTATAGCAGTAGCTAGATAAACATCTTCGGGAGTTGGCCCAGCCCTGGTGGCTGAGATAACAGCAGAAGAGGCAGCTACACAAACAGTGGGCCGCACGGGAACAGAAGTGACGGGCGTCGAAGGAGACACCCCGGGTGTAGTGGCAGCTGGCCTCGAAACAGTAGATGATATTCCCATAGAGGCAGCAGCTGAGATAATCTGACCCAGAGATCTGTATCCCTGCGGTAAAGAAGGACCAGCTGACGATGTGGTAGCCGGCTCAGTATCGTCTCCCTCAAACAATCTACGAGGGATGCGCTGATAGTAGTCAGACCCCGGAATTTCCTCACCAGAATCACTCATGGTTGATCCTGCCGTTAAATCACGCAGAAGACGGCGAGGACTAGGAGGAAAAACAACAGCAACAAACGGTGAACCCGATGTAAGAGAAAGGAAATCAGCTCCTAATCTCAATTCAGACACAGGGTCCGAAAAGGGCCAGTTGAACTCAACTGGTTCTCCAAAGGGTTGCTCGGCGAGGACCGGTCCCCCGTCAGGGAACTCGGAGACAATAGGCTGCTGTGGTTCAACAGAAGGCTGAGAAGCCTCTGAAGAATCGTCCGTGTAAGGACTACCAGTAGACGAAACCGAAGGTTCCGCCACCGTGGCAAAAGACTAGAAGAAGAGAGCAAACACACACGCGGGTTGAAAACGAGTTAAGACACACGATCAAACAGTCACAAGCAACGTCTAAACGGGTGTGTAATCGTGGGAGATAGATTTTACCACATTGGAAAATAAACAAATTCTACCGTTTCATGTTTTAAGAGTCGAGAAACGATAAAAAGATGACTCTATCTCTTTCAGAGTTGATACAAGCGTGAAAGGACCAGCGCTTGACGGTCTTTTCAAGTTTAGGGAGTCAGAAAAGACCAAATGACTGCTCAGGAAAAACTAGGCACAAAGGGTGTACCAAATATCCGTGAACTGCAATATACACCTTGGTTTCAAAATGAAACAGAAATCGACCAAGGACTTTCCGTACGTGCAGGTAGTCTCCCCGAATGCTGTGTTCGGTGTATCACGGGTATAGGGCGGCAGACTCGGCTTCTTATGGATAAAGGATTGAAAACCTAGAGGGGTCTCCCTTTATATACGCGACGGTACGGGGAGCGCAAGTCCGTACTAGCGCTGTCTAAAGCCAACAGGTGAACGACAGCTGCTAGGTTTAACGACGCCGGAACACGTCTCTAGCCTAGACCTTCTAAATGTGTTTCGTTAAGTTCCAATGTTGCCTTAGGTTAATTGAATAAATTTCACAGTTGATCTTCAATTAAGTTTCAATTTCCAGGCCCTATCGTATGTAGTGTCTCGAAAGACTCCTAAATGCAAGCTATATGCCACGGTGCAACATTTCGTTCGATGAAAACTAGTTAAATAAGAGTTGAGAGCTTTTATACAAACGAAATGAACGGAATACAAACAACAATGTTTCTAATGCAACTAATGCAATTGAACACTTTTCATTCAAACACTAATCACTAGCGATATGGAAAAGATCACAATTTGCACTAATTAATAAAAACAAGAGAGATTTTTTTTTTGACTTTCAATGTTTAATGGCTAATGTGCACTGAAAACAAAAGGAACAATTTGAGAAATGATATCCAAGAGAGCGAAAAAAACAAAATTCACTCAACAATGCAATCAATCAGATCTCTAAATCGACCCAAAGTCTCTCAAATCGAAGAAAGACTCAAAAGCTTCCGATGGACCGTGTGATCTAGGTCCAAAGCAAGGGAAAACGAATTCCGAATGAAGGAACAAACAATCACTCAAAAGATGCAGCAAAACAATCAAATACTGTTAAGAGAGTGCGGAGAACCAATCAACAAGTTGACAGGACAATCAAGACACCTAAGCTCCCAAGGAGGGCTCGATACACTAAGCCACTAGATGCCCTAGGGCTCAAAACGTGAAATCGGTAGATAGAAGCAAACAACCCAAGGACAGAGGTGAATTCCAGCCAAACAAGACTCCAACACACTCAGACAGTCGGGAAATCAAGAAGAGAAGCACTGGTCAAGTCCAGAAAGCTAAAAAATGAAGAAACTAAAAAAAGTCACAGGGGTGGCGCGACTGTGGGCTTGAAACTGGCGCCAGAGGCCAATTGGCGCGAGTCAGACAAAGGAAACAAGCGCCAAGTGGCGCGACTGTCAGGTTAAAAACCGCGCCAGTCGAGTTCCTCAATAAAAAATAAAAATAAGCTATTCCAGAAGCAGACCAATACAAGCTAAGAAAACCAAGAAGCTAAAACAATGAAAGAATCCAACCCAGAAGGTTCATCAAGCAAGGAAAACGATCAAGGCGAACCGACATAAACGAGACAAGGAAAACCGGACGATCCCCAGCGGAGTCGCCAATTTGTTGAGGAGGTAAATCCCCTCTGTGGACAGAGGCGATCCCTACTAGCCCGGCAGGGGTCTAGCAACAAACAAACAATGCTATGACGCAAGCTCCTAATTACGAATGAAAGACTTGGAATAGAAGCCTACCTGGATTCCAACGCTATGATCTGAAGAAGAAGTGTCCCCGTCCTTCAGCCCTGGCAGATCACAATCCTTCCACGATCTCCGCGGATGAACACCTGCACATAGAAGAAATGAACAGATACAAGCATAGGAACCATCATACGTAGCTAAACATCGGTCAGAAAAGATATTACTCGCATTAACATGATGGAAAACGGAGTGGAACCATAATCATAGTCATCTATTAAGTAATAAACGAATAGAAGTTACAACCAAGTTCTGACGTCGCAGCTTCCTTCGAACGGGTCTCCGGTCGTCCACGTCTCGCAAAGCTCGCCAAGGAAAGGGAAAACCTCTCCAGAGTCTCGTAACAATGGTCTCCTCGCTTGAATGGGCCTTAAGGGAAGAAGGGATTCTTTACAGCACAAAGGCACTTGGGAATAGGGAGATGCAAAGCTTCAGCACTTCAAGACTAGCTTGCCATGGATCTGAGCAAGCTTTTATAGATGGGGAAGGAGGGAGTTGGGATCCCTATTATTATGGGATTGGCCCTATCAACAAGGAAGGTTCCATGGGAGGTGGCAAAACCAATTCCCTTCCATGGAACTCCCGCAGCCAAACCTCCCAACTCAAGATAGGCAGTGGTTTGTGAGTTTGTTTGAACTCAACTTCCGCCATCCATATTTAAAAAACAGTCCCTAAAATGGATGGCGCGATTGCTGCTCTATGACAGAGCGCCAAGTGGCGCGAACTCTTTACAGGATTTCCCTGATTGGCGCGAGCACTGAACTGTCTACCCGCGCCAATGCAAAAAGAGCTGTTTTTCATGAGTTTTGCAAGGAGATGTCTCAAGGGAAAATGAAGCTCATACTCATAGGGATGCATTGATGATGTTTTCAAGGCATGACAGTGTTCACAGGTCACATAATGGGTCCTCCATTGTGCGGGACGGGGAATGGTAAGGACGGTGACAAATTACTGTGTAACAGATGCCCCCTAAAGCATGAGGCCCGAGAGAGAGAGGAGTGAAATGCTTTACGAGAACATGTCCAACTGAAGGCCCGCCGTCGGAAAACCTGCACAGACAGATACAACTGATATCTCAAGTACATGATGTATATATATGGTATGGACGCAGCCATCCGAACGGAGTATGCTATAATCCGGATCCAGGGTATGGGCGCAGCCATCCAACTAAGATCAAACAAATAGACTCGGGTATGGTCGCAGCCATCCAATCATTGAGTCATGTACATAATGACAATAATCCACAATCGCAGCCTGGATTACAACAAACACAATCCAGGGTCTTGCGCTCCATCTCGACCCAAACAAGTACAAGTCCTAGCATGCGAATGTGTGAGCTGATGTCGAACATGCAAGAACATCGTCTGATTACCAGCCAATAATGAAA